>OMKI01004096.1:13290-47024 GCA_900302315.1 Phycis blennoides
TAAATTACACCAGAGAGTAACCTGATTTGAAGATGTTGTAAATAGTTACTGTTGGAGTTCTTCTCCTTGTTAACTGAACTACGAGTTTCAAGTTTATCGTCACATACTAGATAACAATGTACATCATTACCAGCAGTGAACTTCTTACAATAATAAATCAGAATACAATAATGTGTGTGTGAAGTAGATAAGTGAATACAGGAAGCTGCAACCCTGATGCAACCACTTTCTGTTATGGACTATATTGGTTTATGTTTATTATGGGGTTTTTTTGTTGGTGGGGGTTAACTCTATAATCCCTTTATCGGACTTTTGTTGCAACACAGCTCTGACCTCTTTATTCAGTTTGTTTTTCTGTCTGAAGGGTCCACTCCTTTTCCTACATTGTTTTCAGAGGTGGCTGTAAAGTTGACCCTAGCTGGTGTTGTCCCTGGCTGTGTGCAGGCCAGGCGGAGGAGGTGTTCAGCAGCATGGCTGGAGACTTCATGAGGCCAGTAGTGGACGTGGTGGACCAGCTGCTGGCGGCCGGAGTCAACGTCACCGTCTACAATGGACAGCTTGACCTCATAGTGGACACCATTGGTATGGGCTGTTGGTGGAAGTTTTTTTTGTAATTTTTTAAATCAACGCCTAAAAAAACTAAAACAATTTAATTGATTTCTGTGGCAGTTTGGCACTTTATTTTACATGAATGGTAATTCCAATTTAAATGTTGCTGTCCGCTCAGGTCAAGAGCTGTGGGTGAACCGGCTTAACTGGGCGGGGCTGCCCACCTATAAGAATCAGAGGTGGACTGCATTGGATGACCCGGCCTCCCCTGGCATGACTGGAGCCTTTTACAAGAGCTACAAAAACTTTTCCTTCTACTGGATCCTTAAGGCTGGCCATATGGTAGGGTGTTTGGGCATCATGCATGCTACCACATTTATTGTTGTGGGGGGGGGGGGTTGTTATCTTTTTGCATATTTTGAAATCCAGTTTTAGTTTTCCTTGATGTCTGATGGCAACTGCTGCTGCTAAAAGAACATGAAATCATCACAATAGACTGAGCCTTGGTGTGCATTCGGCAAGTTGGGCTGTGTAGTAAATGCCCTTTGTTGTTTCCTCCAGATTCCTTCAGACCAGGGCGCCATGGCTTTACAGATGCTGCAGATGGTGACACAGCAGGCTTGATGCGCCATTCATCCAAGTGCTCTTTGACAATCACTTCACAAACCATGTACTGTAATCACTTTAAGGGAAATGTTAATTATGGCCATTGTAAACAATACAGGTGATTGAGAATTGTTCATATTTTCAATTTTCCCAAAATATTACAATGTGAATACCAAAAATTGTCTGGCTTGGAATTCCACACACCTGCACTGTCACTAATCCCATAGTTTGTTTTCAAGAGGTTGATCAATGTACAATTTCATAAGTCCTTTTAGATCATAAAGCATTAAACAAATCAGACCAATGAACACATTGTTTAGGTTTTATCAAGTGATTGTAGGGTTTTCAAGAAAGTGCAAAACCTGCATTGCATGCAAGTTTCTTAAAGTTTACATATTGTCCTTTCAGAGTGGCAAGCATTGTTGTAAAGACATGACCTGGCACTGATGAGTCAGTGGGAAACAGCCATGCATGGAATGGTTTGTTCACTAGTTTTACCTTAGTGGGCTATGCTGCATATTTTCCTTCTAACCTTTTGCATAGGCAAGTTATTGTTTATAGCACCCTGGAACAATAGGTCATGCATAGCGGCACAAATCACATTTCAAGACAACTATCAGTTAAAAGATAAATGTGAAATAGAGGGTATAAGATGAGTATTTATATTTTGTAATTGTCTTGCATCTTATAGAGGCCAGCCCAAATGGGCTTACAAGGCATTTCAATCAAGATCATACATTTGATCCAACAAAATGACCCAGGTACACCTTCCTGTAGCTAGTATATATCTGCTTATGGTGAATTCATCAATTTAATAGTCAATATAATAATGCTTGGCTTGTCTTTTTCCAGGCTTGGGACATAAGATGAGCAGTCCCCTTGCACCACACTAATTAATTTTCAATATCACCGATATTACAGAACATGCGATTTTCCCCTGCAACCACTTGTCTGCTCTCTGCCAGTGATTGAATGCTACATTCAGATTGGGAAACGACTTGGCTGAGAATTTACAGACGGCAACATTGCGGTCTCTTTTACAACATCCATCGTTACTTTGCTGAACTTTTGAACAATGAAACAAAGATGGTTCATGAACATGTGTTGCGTGCCAGATTCACGAAATAGGAAAAAGATTTTTGTTCAGGGATAGTGACTAGGAACATATCATGAACTTACTCAGTCCAAAGCCTGCCCAGCTTACTTACTGATGGAGACCTTCAAAGGGTCATACATTCATCCAAAGCAAATCCCAATTATTTCTAAAAGTATACTCATGGTCAAAGAATAAATGTAATACTGCAGAAAAACAACAACTAAAATGTAGTCCTGCAGGGCTAGGAAAAAAGGATGTCCCAAATACTTTTTTCCATGATGTTTTGTAATTATTGCTATACTGTGTGGTCCTCTGTGTAGCTCAGGCTACGGCGTCCCCACAGACTTTCTGGGACTAGGAACCCTTCCTTTACCACCGGCTCCACCACCAGCTCCACCAGGGCTGGGGGCTCGGGTACCTCCAGCTCCGTCACACGGAACAGGGTGGAGTACGCTCGGCCCAGCAGCACGGCGGGGCCGGGCGGGACGTGGGGGCCGGGCCCCCTCAGCCTCCTCCAGTGCAGCCTGAAGTAGCAGCACAGCTGGGGGGGGTAGCGCCAGCGCAGCGTGGCGTGGAGGCGGAGCGGCCGGAGGGGAGAGGCGTCCGAGGCGCTGGCGTCCGAGGCGCTGGCGTCCGAGGCGCTGGTGTCCCGCAGCCACACCACGTCCTCGATGCAGACACCCCGGACCGCCTCGGTGGGGGCCTGGAGGCCGGCTGTGTCTAGGACCTGGTGGAGGGTGTGCAGGGATAAGAGGTGGTCATAAAGAAGAGTCTTTAATATTACACTTGGCTACCCTTCTCAATGCATCGAGGTGAATGTTAAAGAATGGTCATGACCTAAACAATGCACATAGCGTCAAGTGTATTACTTAACAATATACATTTTAAAGCATCATTAATATTTTCCTGTGACATCATACAATGTGTTTGAGTGGCTCAGTCACAGTTAGCTAATGTTACAACATTGAGATGTAAAGAGTCAGCATGTATTCAGAGAGAGTGTGTGTGTGTGTTACCACACACACGCACACACACACACGATAACGATGTACATCATTAGCAGCAGTGAACTTCCTGCAGCCTGTGCGTGCGTCTCACCATGATCTCTCCTAGCCGGCAGGTGAAAGGCATGTCTTGGGGCTGCTCCCGCTGCACCCACAGCGACACCTCCCTAAGGTCACAGCCCTGGAGCTCCAGCAGGTAGCACCTACACATAGCAACACCCAGAGGTGGCCCCCCACTTATTAATCAGCACCTTCAAAACACCAATCACAAGGTCTTTCATTTATACCAGAATTATTAAAAGTTATTTGTTAAAGTTTAAAGATGGATTTATCAAGAGGTGTAATGTGTAAGATTATTTGTTTAAACCTCGAAAAATGAACCGCAATTATCAACAGAATGAAGAACAGTTTAGACATGTCAATGTAGACGTCTATGGACTGTGTTGCAGGGATCAAAGACTAACAAACTCTGCCCCTGTGTGACAGTAATGTTAGAGGGCTAGCTATAGTTTACCTCAGTAACTAGAGTTATGATTTATGAACTTTGCTTGTGTGGTTTAGTTGTTCATTATTAAACCTGTCCACACTATTATTCCTGATAATTTATGGAAATTGGATAGCCTATCTCCAATTGGCCAACTGTTTATGGCCCAATGTAGGCTGTATGATAGACAAGCCTGGTGTATCTGCAAAAAATCTACGTGCATACGTACAGTCGTCATTACATTACGAACAAACCGCCATTTTAAAGACTTGGATCCAAAACAGTTGGATCCATAACAGTGAATCTGTTTTCACTAAAGGGAGTGAACCCCCTCATGGTGCGTTGAACATTTTCGACACCTGGCTTTTGTGCTTAAAGACGAAAAAAAGTAGTTTTGCATCCAAATCCGAAAATGCCCTAAATCAGTGGTTCTCAACTGGTCTGGCTTCAGGACCCACCATCACCCCTTAATGACAAGCCACGCCCCCAAATCAAGGAGAATGTTCAGCTTCTCAAATGTATTTAACAGAACATAACACTTCAGTAACTGTACTATTAAACTATTCAGTCATTTATTCAGGCAATAAAAAATAGACGGCACTCCGCTGCATTAAAAAAATCCTCTTCAAAATAAAAGCACAGGATTGTTTTCTTACATTTTTTTTGCCTGGACAAAGGCCCACGACCCACTGAAAACGGGTCCGCGACCCACTTTTGGGTCGCGACCAAAAGTGGGTCAAATATATACTTGACTATTTGTTAAGTACCAAGACCCATCAACACTTACTTACAATATGCAATTTGTTAAAGCATTTCCATTCTATTACAACATAATGAGCACTCACCGGACTGTCCATCCACTACGGCTCCTGTCACCACTAAGCCCAGCAAGCTTTGTCACTGCTGGATCAGTGTCATCCAGGGCTACAGGACACACGCTGCCAGCTGCAAACACAACACATGAATTAATAATGGAACACAACTATATAAATATACGCATACAATACAGAAGCTATGAGAAGTAATCCCATACTAGTAGTGTTATCTCTAATCCAGGATAACTCTGGTGAGACACTGATCCCCGCGGAAGGCTTGAAGACCAGGGTCATCAAGGACATGGTGGCCAGGGGAACATGCAGGGATAAAACCCTTGGGAGAAGAGAGGGACAGAAGGAGAAACAAACATAAGGGCTGGTGTGAAATCCAGAATGGTGCGTACATTATGCTGCAGACAAGGCACACACTTCACACAGACTTTGTCCGGGCTGGCAGCAGGTATCAGGCCCTCCAGGAGCAGGGAGCTGCCCCCGTTCCAGGCATCCTCAGGGCAGCCACACATGGTCAGCTGGCCTGGGGCCTGGCCTGGGGCCTGGCTGTATGGTGGCTGTAGGCCCTGGGCACTCAGGTTGAACCAGCCACTCCTCTTCTCCAGCTAGAGAGAGAGAAGGAGAGAGAGATAGAGAGATGGAGATAGAGAGACAGACAGAGAGATTCCAAATTCATCAATGTGAATCAAGAAGTTCGCTCTTCGGAACACAAATCTTTGGAAAGTAATAAAAAGTATTCCCCTCACATGAAAAGGAGCGAGGATACTAACTGCAATTCAACGGAAGAGCAAATCACAAAGCAAACGCTAACCCAGCGAACTCCCATTCTGGACGCACAATGAGATTGGAATGAAGTCGTCTGAATCTGGGTAAGATAGGCAAACTGCAATTTACATATTTCTTGGCATATCCCTTTAATTAAAAAATGTAATTCGTCTCTGGAGGACAATACAAGTCTAACCTGAAATCTGATACATTCCTACATGCTCTTATTATTGTGTACACATTGTGCACTACCTGTCCTCTCCAATAGACAGCCTTTCCAAAGCCCTGACAGAAGGAGGAGATGAAGGGAAGAGGAGTTGTGGATCGGTGGGTGTACAGGAAGTCAGACAGCAGTGCCCAGAACCTAGAACAAAGAACACACACTAAAATGCCATTTACTAGAAACGTGTGAAATGTGTCAATAATATTGACTCCAAAACATTTGTTTGCTCTTGAAGACTAAATCTAACCAAGGATAAATGTGCATGCAATTTTCAGTAGTTTCACCACAGCAGTGCAGAGGACTTTAATGAATGACTCCAGGTCTTGAAATAACTCAAGTTCGCCCGTGCGTATCTCACCTGTCCTGACTCTTACGGAACTCCGTCTTATCAAGGAGGTTCTCATATACCCAGCCAGGTGCAAAGATGGCCGCTGAGAAATTGTGTTTCCGAATAAGTTTAAGAGCCTGTTAATGAGAAGGGAACCGTTAATTCCACCCAATTAACATGTGAAGGTGTTCAGTAACTAGAAGATTATTCACAACAGATTAACCTGTAAATGTATCCTAGGAACCAGACAAATCTGCAAGCTCATGTTTTAATTGCCCTGGCACCCCTTCCATTCAGCCAGATCCACAGCCCTGTCCCGGGTCGGGCCAATCCAACGGTTTATCTAACATGTTATCCAACAGGTTTGATACAATGACTGTACAGAGGAGCGCCCTCTGGGAGCCCCACTGTGTCCAGAGGTGTGTTGGTCTGTGGCCGTTCACAACACCCCTTGAAAATCTAAAGTTTGAATTGACTAATACGAATCAGGGAATTGGACTGGCTACTGTAAATTGGCTGGCAATCTACCAAAATGCAAGTGTAAGGTTGCCATTGACGGTCTGTTTGGAAAGTGTGTACTGATCATAAAAGTTCCTTGTTCTAATTGATCTTATCTATATAGTCTATATATAATAATATATAGACCTAAAACCGCCAATCAAAAATGCACAAAGGGAATTCTTAGAACTTGTGGCAGAATGCAGGAAGTATTTCCACATCACCAAGTCATTTAGTAGACACTTTTGTCCAAAGCCACTCACAGCAAATTCATATCCATGGAGCAAGTAGGAGGTTAGTCAACTTGCTCAAGAATGCTATATGCCTACAGATAATTTGACTATGGGGCTTGAACCCAGTAACTTCCAGCTGAGAGATTAGCCACCACACCATCCTGCCCCAATTGTACTGCTTTAAATACACACCAACACGTGTTATATTTTCCTTCAGGACAATAAAGTCCATCTTATCTTATAGCACCTTGTTTGTGTCAAACATGCCTCCGACCACCTCCCCCCTGGCGAAGACATCCACCCCCACGTAAACATCAGCCTGCCGGCCTCGGAGCCCGTCAGCATCAGCAGCCATGGCCTCCAGGCTCGACTCACTCCAGTTGTAGTTGGTGAAGAAACCATCACATGCGTCAAAAAATAACCTGAAAGTATAAAGAAAATAAAAGTGAATCATCAAATACGCTGGTATGAGTCTCTTCATGGCAGAGACATAAGGTCGACGACATGTTGGCAATGCAATATGGTGGCCCGCCACCATATTGTACCATATTGTACTTTTATTTTGAATACTGTAGCTTGTAGACCTTGTGCCACTTGACCGCTTCAAAAGGAATGTTGGTCATCATCAGTCTGTATGAAAATTACTATTATGAAACCGTTAGCTCTACTGCAACTATTTACTCTATAAACATATTGGAGCTACGAGTCAATCCATGAGCTAACGAGTCAATCCATCCAGGGAATAATTCTCTCTAAAAACTCTTATTCTGGTCCACTTGTGCTCCCCCTCCCAGTGCAGGTTTAAATGTAGTAATTGAAAAAGGAAATGATCTGCCCCTTCCCACTGCCCCCGTTTTCACTCATCACCTGTTGTGTGTGTTCAGCTCATTCTGCCACTGCAGCTTCCCATCCTCCCTCACACTGTCATACCACAGCACCACGCTGCCGTCCCGACGCAGGTGCATCTGGTCCGTCAAGTAGCGCAGGAACAGGGGCGTGTTCCTCACCGCCTCGGCCTGGGACAGAGGCATTCACACTGACACAACCTTCTGGGACAGAGGCAGTCACACTGACACAACCTTCTGGGACAGAGGCATTCACACTGACACAACACAACCTTCTGGGACAGAGGCATTCACACTGACACAACCTTCTGGGACAGAGGCATTCACACTGACACAACCTTCTGGGACAGAGGCATTCACACTGACACAACCTTCTGCACACTTCAATGCAGTCATTTTGCAAGATGGAGGGCTAGCTAAACTTAGCCACTTCAACAATAATTTAATTCTAATAAAGACTGTCCACATTACACAGCCCATGGTACTTACACTGAGGCTATTTTCGATGTTAATGAGCCAGCCATCAAAGCCATGATAGTGGCTGATCTGAACCAGCTTATCGGCCACCAAGCGGTACGACTCTGCGTCTTTGAGGAATTCCTCACACACCTTGGACCCGTCTTCCCATTCTGTGATGAAGGTCCCTGGAACATAGCAGTCCAATTGCAGAGACACATGTTGTTGTATTTTCAAACTTGATTAAGATAAAATAAATACAAATTAAAACTGAGCCGGTAAATAGCTTGAGAAGAAAAAGACATGAGATTGAAAGTGCATGTAATGCGTAGGAGTGGGCATATACTTTGACATAACTAATATTTTAAATGTCTGAAGGGTCCCATCACAACTCCATCATAATATACAAGCATCTTTGGTAGTGCCAAGGTTATATCAGATGTGGTTGTGTTTTGGTGTTTTCCACTCACCTATTACAATGACCCCATGTTTATGTGCCACATTGGTCCATACGACAGGAGGGATGGTTACCAGGTTGTGGGTAAAGTAGTTGAAAATGTCGATGTACTGCCAGTGGTAGAAAGCATAGGGAGCCTCTGATTCTGTACCCTGGATAAACCTGGAACCATATCCACATCATCCCATGGATTATACACCTCCCAGGGGGAACAATTAGGGCCTCCCAGGGTCCTGCAATTAGCTAGTTTAAGATTTGCTCAAGATAGTGCTAAAATCCTTCTGCCAACCAAACTATGTACATTTTCATCTTATTTGTACTCATCCAGTCAGGTTGCTCATGATGTCGACAAACATGCAATCAACAGTAGAAAACAAAATGAATAATATATGTTTATATCATCCTAGTCTCTTGGAAATCATATATACACTTATTTTGCTTCATTACCAAAGCCTGTGTGCACGCATCTTGCCTTATCTATGTCTTAACAGTGCAACCTCTTAACTTAATAGCTGCCAGGTCCCACCTGTCGTCAAGGTAACCCCCCATCATGTCATGTGACACCAGGGTGCGACGAGTAGAGCTCGCAAACGGAGGATCACGCACAGCAAGGGGGACGGTTGCCACATTGAGAGGATTTGCCGTACTCCTCTGCCACGCCAATAGCTCGTCCAGAGTCTGAAGGCCACTGCTGATTGGCTCAGAAGTGTTGGCGTCATAATGTTTTGCTGGGGTATCATATAATATCATAAATCAGAACGGAAAGCTAAAGACAAGCATCAAGTGGTTTAAATTGTAACTCTAAAAAATGGTCTTGATACCAATATTATTATTCAGCCCATAATAATATTTACAGAAACAATTGTTAGAAAAAATAATTAACGTGCCGAGTAAAGCACATAAGTACTGTACACCACGAAAGACACATAATAACACACAGAACGTAAGTAAAAACATAACTACAAATAATTAAGAAAAAGTAAGAACTACTGATAAAAGGTATGTTACACAGTGGCCATTTAAAAGTGTCTTAATACAATCAACAGACAGTCTACAAACAAATAGATATGTGGCATGTCCTTTGGGTGGATGCATGCACGATGCACTATAGTAGCACAAGTACACGTTTACACATGAGAAGGATGATAAGAAAGTCAGTAACCTGATAGCAACGACGGTCCATATGTTACGACTTCATGAGCATGTGAATCCTTTAAATGATCCAAACATGACTCTGGCCTAGTAGAAAACATGTAATAAGATGATTAGTATTAAGAACGTTCACTGCAATAAAAAAAAAGTAATATGACCAAACCAACCAACAAAGCCAAACTTCTAAATAAATATTTGGTTAAAAAGAGGATAAGATACATCATGTTGTGTTCTGAAATGTCATCATTGGGGAGCATGTATGGGCTACTAGTCGCCAAGCCTACCCGCTTGCATCCGCTTTAGGCAACTTTGAAGCTTCGTCTTCATTCGATTCCCCGACACTTCGTAGATTTCCCTGGTTTTGGTCCATCCTTTCAGAAGAATGATACGTTTCAGGATAAAAAAAATAGTTACTTCCTGGTCTTGATGCCACTTCTTGAATCTTGCCCTTTTCCTCCGCTTTTTTTTTTTATCGCTCCATGGAGTTTTATGGCAATACCATTATTAATACAGCCGGTCGAAAATGCATTATCAAAAACAACGTTGAGTTCCGCATTCGAGACAACTCGGAACACTTCGGACGTTGCGTTCACGTTGTAACTTGGGCTCATTGTTGAACATAAAAAATATATGCAGCCGCAATTTAGGCTTGTTTTTTTATGAAGAGATGAGATCAGCACTCCACATATTGCGTTAATAAGAGCAACATACAAACAATACAAACATATTGCCTAATTGCACGTCAAATTATGTGTTAAAACTTCAAGAAACACCTTTAGAATAATTTAATTCCCAGTTACGATGTAGACCGCCATCATTGATGTTGTTACTGGTGTACGGATACGTCGGATATCAAAAATTATACCCGAATTTCCGACACTCATTCCGAGTTTGACAACCGTTGAATTCGTTTTATGAAGCGTTTTATGTCGTGTTTTCCGATTTCCAGTAGTTTTGAACGCAGCACTAGATTCCCAGTATCACTCCGCCCACATGAAAAATCTATTGGACAACTACATGCCAACTCCTCCGGCCTATGCCAATTATACACTCTGGCGGTGTGGCCCATAGGCCATAGTGGATAGTGGATAGGCTAGTGGATTGATCTATGGATTGGACATAGGCCTACTGTAGATAGACCTAAGTACCTGCCAATTTGCAATATGCAAAAGCCTTCTTTAAAATCGTATTGTTTACTCGTATCATTATATTTATCATCAGCCCCACTTCCGTCATATAGTGTTGTTTTTATATTATTCATACAAGGTAGACATCTTTGTCTCTTATGTAAGGTGATCCAATTCCTAGAAAAACTAATTAAAATGACTACTAATGGTGTTTAGTGCGGATTCCCCACACACAGCCGTCCCCTATGGATAGCCACGAAACATGGTACTGTTTAGGTTTACGTAATGCAACGGACCGATTCTCCCTATTTCAATAATAAAACATGAATTGCTGACTCAAGGAGAACCCTGCCTGTTAATCCACGGAAAACTACACTGTAAAGTATAGGCTATCTAACACAAGAGCAACCATGATATGGAACTGAATATCTTTTCAGTTCATTTTTTAATAGCCTGAGTCAACATTGTCATTTGCAGACAGGAACTTACTGGCGCCACCACCATCGCTGCACAATGTATCAAAGATTCAAGAATTGTTATTACCATAGCCCTTTAACATAACAGCAAACTGCATAATTGGAGAATAGACATGTAAATTGATAGAAATCTAGGGTACAAAAATGTTGGTTGGAAGAAAAAAAAAAAAAGTCTTTTGCCCATCCAGAGCGAGGCGTGTCTCAATGCATATGAACATAACATTGTGTACAATGGTTTGGTTTTCCCATCTGACTGATCCTCTCACCCTCCCTGCCCTGGCTCCTCTGGCCTCTCTGGGAAGTGATGTCAGCAACACAAACACAATGCTAGCCCGGATCCTACAGTCAACAGTAGTAGCAATCGGTATCCAGGATGCAGTACTAACCGAGTCCTACACTGTCAAAATCCATCTTCATCCTGAACCAATTATTGCGTGATTATTTTTTAAATAGCAAGAACATAAAATATGCACTTTTAATGTTGTAATGAGCACCGTATTTTGTCCGCGTGATTTTGGGATCATCTGAATATAAGAGGCGAAAGATAGTGATATTGAGAACCAGCTATATCCGAGCGCAACAAACCAATAAGACAAGTCAAACATTACGGATATTTTATGTGATTGCTTTTCGCATATTTTTAAGGAATATTTGGACTTCAATTTGTCTAACGTCTTTCAGCTAGCGACTGTTTGCAAGCTAACAAAACCATGGAGTTGAGAGTGGGGAATAGATACAGGCTGGGCAGGAAAATTGGAAGCGGGTCATTTGGTGATATTTATTTAGGTAAGTTTCAACAAAATGCTTTATTATTTTACTGTCTTGTTTTATACTTGTCATATTCACATCAGACGAATGTGAAACAGCAGTTCGCTGGCAAATTGTGTTGAACAAAAACTACTGCTCAATCAGCTGTTAAGTTTACTGTGTTAGCAGCATTAGCTTTCAGTCACAAATACAGGAAGCTTTAGCTTTCTACCAATGATGTCTATGGCAACAGAAATGTAATTTTCCAAATGTCAAGTTAATGGCAATATGATGGCACCGAACTCCGTTATGTAAGAAAATGGGCAATTAAGTACTGGATGGCCTACTAACGTTGTCTGTTAGGCAGTCTGTCTTCTTGTTGGCAGATAAGATGCATGTTAAGGGTAGAAGAACAAGTAGCCAAGCTCGTTTGATACCTTTAACAAGGTTGAACTATAAGTGTGTTTGCCTTTTCCAAGGCCAATGCACTGATTCGATTCAAAAGTGACACATTCCAGAGTCCCTGAATATTCTACTAACCCCATTTCACTGTGCATAGCCCTCGATTGTCCTCATCTAAAGTGCTTACCTTTTTCACTGTTACATGAGAGCTGTACTTCCCGACAGTTATCAAATCCCTCACTAAACTGGATATGGATACGATGAAGTAAATGTGTAAATCATCAAATGCAAACATTAGAATTATAATGTTTTTTCTGAGAAATATTTACTTGAATGATGCCAAGCTACTTGCATCAAAAGTAAAAATTCACAAAGTTAGGACTGTAACAAAAACCCGAGTGCCTAGACACAGGTTTTAATGACTTTCTGCTGACATCACTATTTTCCCCAATGTTTCTTCCTAGGGCGACATTCTAGATATCATGGAAAATGCAGTCCATAGCTGATAGCACATTGTTATGATTATTATATTATCTGTCATTTCTTTTGAACACCAATCCCTCAAACATGGCCAAACGTATGATACATATGATGGCTAGCTTTGTGGTCATTGTGCCTATGCAGGAAATGTAATTCTGACCAGCCAGTGGCCTCCGTGGCTGGGTTGTGTAATCAACTGAGTCATACAATTTACTTTTTGGCCCTGGGCCATCAGGCCACACCTATTGTCAGGAACAAGCTCATTATTTGCTTATTTTTTATAATGTAGTCTCTTGTTCTCCCTCAGTTCCTCTAAAACAAGTAGACCTTCCAGTAGAATGTATCCCAGTTTCTACAGGTGAAACATGTTATTATCATTATACTAAATGGCTGGTTTTCTAATGTAGTGCCCAGGCCAATCACCTATCCCTCGGCTGTTGTTTTTTGTGATTGATGCTGTTTCTTATCCAATAAAATAGGAAAACACCTTAATATTAAACTCAAGAGTCCTAAGATGGACTAGGACTATGGACTCTGTTCCTGTTCTTGTTAAATGACTCTTGACGCATACACGTCGTTTAGGAGTTGTACTGTAGGATTAAGGGTGATAATATATTCTATTATCTTTTAAATGAGTAACCAAATCTACTTCATTGTCAACATAGTTCCTACAATGTGAAGCAAAGGATTTCTGGTACCCTAGACGTTCATACCAGAGCTGTCCATTGTACTGGCCTGAGCCTGTGAGTGATGCTGTTGACATCACTCCTTTCATGTGCGTGGATTTGACAAAGAATTGGTGTGTTGCGCAAATACTGTTAATTCTAATTTAGAAGTTCTGGCATAAGCCTATATTTTATTACATCAATGAGAAACTGTAAATGCTTCCTTTGCATACTGGTTATTTATGTTTGAATATTTTAATTGTAGTTTTGGCTCAATTCATTCCTCTCAGTGATACATTTCCAACATGTATCCGTGTGTGCAAACTATTTATTCTTTATCCACATAGAATAACGCTGAGTAATCACAGCCATGTCCTCCCATTAGCCGTCCTTTTCTCTGCCTGTGAATATTGATGCATGCAGAGTGCAGAGGTGACGTTGTATGTTTATGTTGGATTGAGCCGGTTTTGGGTGTGTATTATCCATTATAGCTTCTTTCCTTTGTGTGAGGGAGAATCTGTTAGATTGACACAATAATGTCCCACTGATTCGTTCTCCTTTGTTGAAGTGGGCTGGCTGATTTGGCCAAAAAAATTAAATTTCTTTCAAACTCATTTTTGATTTGAACCTTGATTTTTCTAACAAAAGAAAACGAAATATGTGGTCCATCTTTTGCAGCATCTTAATGAACCCATTTAATGGTGGACTGTGTCTTTTGCGATGTCATATGTCATTGCATCTGTGATCGCCTACCACCAGGGCCCTTTCTTGTCATAAGGAATGACTGTTGAAAATGCTGCTGCCAAGGTTACTTGCTTGTTTTCTGGGACTTTGTTGCTTGAGTTGGCAGGTTGCTCCACACACCTGCCATGTCTCTGTCGCAGGTGCTGGAATACGTTTTTTGTTTTCCCCATAAACGTGGTAATGTCTTATACTGTATGATCGTCAACATAGTAATGTATGCCATTTTATCACTGAAATAAGACCTACATTTGCAGAAAGCGACATAAAATCCAGTTTTTGCCAGTCTCCCCAAAACACTTTGTAATGCAGGTAACAGTCTTTGATGCCTAAGTGCCTGTTGAGTATACTGTAAAGGTTCAGGGTGTGTTGCAAGAGTTGTATGATACTAATTGGGATCTATGTCCATACATTTGAGACAGGAGTGTGAGTGTGAGCAACCATTATCAATGTGACAACTATTTAGTTTTTCTTTTGTGACTTCATTGAATCTTTTTATTTCAATTCCGACCGCGGTAATGAAGTGGTATTTTTCACTGTGTTGTCCACGATACAGGCTGCATGAAACAACAGGGTAGGAACACATGGTCCACCTCTAATCCACAGTGTTGCTAACTCTATCATGCTTAGTTTCTCTGTAGTACAGCACATTGTGAATCATTCCTTTTCCTTGTGTTATCTCCATCCCTTTCTCTAGGTACTGACCTCTCTGTCGGAGAGGAGGTGGCCATCAAGTTGGAATGTGTGAAGACGAAGCACCCACAGCTCCACATAGAGAGCAAAATCTACAAGATGATGCAGGGTGGAGGTCAGCATTTGAGTTTCTCAAAGTTTCACACAGAGTTTACATGAATGCCTGAGGTCTGATGGCGGACTAGCTCACATCTGGGTGAACGGGGGGGTTCAATTTCCTTTGCATTATATTTGTTCCGACCAATTATGTTGCTGGAGGCGGGGATCTTTCATCCTTAGTGTTTCAACACTGAAGAGTTCAATAGTCCTTCTGTTCGTTGTGTTCCTTGTGTCTAGTGGGCATCCCGACTATAAAGTGGTGTGGCGCGGAGGGGGACTACAATGTGATGGTGATGGAGCTACTTGGGCCCAGCCTGGAGGACCTGTTCAACTTCTGCTCCCGCAAGTTCAGCCTCAAGACTGTCCTGCTACTGGCAGACCAGATGGTGAGGAGACTCCCCCATACAAATTAAACTTTGTAATACCCAAGTACCTAAATATATATAATACCTAAATATAAAGAGCCTGTTGTAGACAGGTGTGGCTATGTATCATTTAGATAACGTTTTATTGGACATGCTGGATCATTTGCAATGACTTACAGAAAAAGTGCTTCATGTAAATTCCTATTTCAATCCTCTGAAAGTGTAGCTGTGATGTCACAATGAAAATTGTGTACCAATTTGACGAGCCCACAGAAATTCATTGTGTGCCTTGTTTTATATATATATATATAAAAGGCTGGTGTTGTAACCCCTTTTGGTATTCACTGCATGTTTTCTCCAGATAAGTCGCATCGAGTACATCCACTCCAAGAACTTCATCCACAGAGACGTGAAGCCAGACAACTTCCTGATGGGCCTGGGCAAGAAGGGCAACCTGGTGTACATCATCGACTTTGGCCTGGCCAAGAAGTACCGGGACGCCCGCACGCACCAGCACATCCCCTACCGCGAGAACAAGAACCTGACGGGCACCGCCCGCTACGCCTCCATCAACACCCACCTGGGCATCGGTAACCTGCACACAGGATTCATCCTCTCACTCATCATGGGAACTCACCATCGTCTCTCTGACAACCACGCTCTCCATTCTTCTGCTCTGATCCATATATTGATGATAAACATGCATATTGCAGGAAAAAGAGCAAGAGCTCATTTACAGGCCTGACTTATATCCAAACCAGAAGTCATAAGTATTTGTATGGGTACTATTTCCAATTTGAAGTGTCTTGTGATGTCATTTTATTGAGTATTTTGTTCAGTAGTTGGCTATTCTGCAGACTAATCTTTAATTCCCAGATATTTATGGATACTAATGGGCCCATTATCCAAGATGGTTCTTTCTAGTATCTCTGTCTTGCCCTGGACATCTGCTATCTAAGGGACAGCGACAGCTTGACCAGCCCACCTCACGCTACGTGTCTTATCTCTGTTCCTGTACTCTTCTTCAGAGCAGTCCCGGCGTGACGACCTGGAGTCCCTGGGCTACGTCCTCATGTACTTCAACCTGGGCTCCCTGCCCTGGCAGGGCCTCAAGGCCGCCACCAAGAGGCAGAAGTACGAACGCATCAGCGAGAAGAAGATGTCCACACCCATCGAGGTGTTGTGCAAGGGCTACCCATGTAGGTTTGTCCCCCCATGTTGTAGATCCAGTCTGCTCACAGGGCTTAGTCATGTTTGCTTTTGTTATTGTTGATCACTTGCCTGTAATGAAACCCCAGGGCAAAAATAATGAACAGTATGTTTTTGTCCCAATGTTTTGTTTATTCTCCATCTTGGTTTATCAATGGCTTCTCTGTACTCTCTCTTTACCCAAAGCGGAGTTTGCAACCTACCTAAACTTCTGTCGCTCCCTTCGCTTCGATGACAAGCCGGACTACTCCTACCTGCGTCAACTTTTCAGAAACCTTTTCCACCGCCAGGGCTTCTCATATGACTATGTCTTTGATTGGAACATGCTCAAGTTTGTAAGTCTGTTTTTGTTTTTTTCTCCATTTTCCATTGAAATTGCCAGTTGTAAGATGCAACACTATGCAATGACATGAAAAAAGTATGGAAGAAGGAACCAAGATTTTACATATTTTGACGTTGAAAAATTTGACACATTTTGCTAATAATTTTTGAGGGAGCTTGACATTTGTTTCCTATATGTGGATTACAATATAAACTAGACGTGTCACAATGTTTCTGAACAAAATGCGTGTGCTTGCATGAGGCAATCAAGAGCATGCTACCACACTATTGCTAGCAAGGCTAGTGAACGAGCATGCTAAGTGCGTTTGTGTTAATTCATTTGCATATAACTCAGCCATAACTTGAGATCGGGCATGATGAAGGAGCTTGGGTTTACTGATTTATGAAACGACATTGGTTTTTATTTTTGTAGCAAAGTTTAAAGGTACAGCTAAGTCTATCCAGACAAGTTTAAAAAAAATTGACAAATGGCATGGCCATTTAGGTTTAACCACAAGGTGTTGTGCCCCTTGTTGTCACAGTTGCCTTAAAACCTTTTGGATACCTCCTTACTTCCAGTTTACATATGTGTATTTAATTTGACAACTCCCATGTGTTCAGGTTTGGAGTGGTTGATTTTAGCATTTTTGCCCCATTCACTTTCAGTATTATAAGTAATAATGTTATAAAAAAGTATTTACAAAAAAAGCTATATTTTCAAAGTAATAATTAATAATAATTACCATTGGGAGAATACAAAAACTAAGAAGAAACACAATAACAATAGTGTGGCTTGCTTTGCAACCACACTAATAAGAAACATGATACAAATAGTGTGGCTTGCTTTGCAACCACACTAATTCAAAATATAGACACTAAAACATAAATACGCTAAAAAACAAATATAGTTGCATGCAACAATAACAGTGTCCTACATGGTATAGCAAGCTTGGTGAGCATGGGTAAATGAATAGTTCATAGTTGACTCATAATAGAATATGATTTTCTACCAGCCTCACAATATTTGGTTGAGGTCGGATTTGAACTATGGACGACCTGCACAACATTGCTTAGCATAGCTATGATACGCTCTACCACTGTGCCACATTACCTTATCAGTTGACTAGGGCAGATCAAACTTTCCAGACTATACTACATAAAAACGTGTTTACCGGAAGTAAACATCAAAATCATCACCAAACCATGTTTCTTTAGTAAACAGTGGCAAAATCCACCATGAAAACAGACTTTACAAAAATAATGAATGTATCCCTGCAGGAGGAATCTCTTTTGATGACCTAGGGCTCAGAATCAGTTGATGTGAGGGCGTTTGGCCAAGTTGTGGTTGCTGCATTAAATCCTCGTTGTCTGACCACATGGGTTGGCAACGACGAAGTTGTTCATCATGCGGAATGGTGCATGTATACAAAGATCATGCATATTGCTCTTTCCTAGTGAAAATAGCAGCCTTAGGAAGTCTTTACATTCAAGCGCTGATTATAGTGTCGCCTATTGGGGAATCGGGCCCAACCTTTGCATCCCTTACTCATTTTACAAGGCCTACAAGCATGCAATTTATACAACCTTTGCCCATGTATTTGTAATACTAACAAATAGAATTGGGTTCCTACAGATTTCCTGGGACCATAACAGGAGTTGTAATGTGTGTCTCATGCAGGGTGCCAATCGAGCAGCCGAGGATGCAGAGAGGGAGCGTAGAGACCGTGAGGAACGGCTGAGACACGGCAGGACCCCTGCAGCCAGGGCCGGCCCCTCAGGGAGAGCCAGGGGGGGCCCAGAGGTCCCGGCCCCCTCACCTCTCACCACAGCTTCACACACAGGTTAGTCCATCCCCACACAAGCATATCATCTCATTATTGCCATTATCGATAAAAAAAATTAATTGGCGTGGCTGGTGAACTATGGTCTTAGCATGTCACTTGACACTTTAGCAAGATATTTGGTCTAGATTTCCTCGCCAATCTAGATTCTGAATGCTTGTGTAAACAAGGCCTGTGATGGTAGCAAAGATGCAAGCAATCCATGGTTGTGGCTAGGGATGCAAACAATACCAAAAAACGAATCAAATACACAGTAAGTAAAAGTAGTTACATTTGGGTACTTGCTGATACCGAATGATATGATATGAGAACTTATAATATAAGTTTTAATTTCGTCAGCTGTTTTGTCAGTTTAACCTCACTTTCTGAGGTTAAACTGATTCTACTGTGTGTCTGGATTTCCCCCCACACCAGAGCACTGTTTCTTACCTATCTTTAACTACTGTGGAGCGAGTGGGATACACTTTCACACAGCGATTTGAATGTGATATCCATTGGGGACATTTTGATACATGGGACATCACAGTGTTAATTGCTTTAGGCTATTGTTTATAGCAGGGTTGTAAATTGTGTAGAAACTGAGCTAGAGATGGCTATAGAGAGGAGTGCTGCTGCCGGACTGCTTTGATTGGAGGCCCTGTCTCCTCAGCAGGTATACACCACTGGACACATGGGACTCAAACCCATGATCGCATCTTTAATTCCCTGCATCAGATCGCTGTTTTTCAAAGCATAAATATCTGTTGTATGTCCAATATCTTAATATTATTGAATACCACCACAGTGGTATTCAATAATTTAAGATATAATAATATAAGAAAATAATATAAGAAAACTAATTTGATAACAGTAATTTTGCTGTTGTTTATGGTTTGCTTGATGAGTACTCTTTTGCTCAAGTACACATTAAAACCCGGAGTCGTTTCTTATTATTAGCTATTATTATTAGTAGTATTTTTGTTTAGTAAGTATTTTCTTTCTTCAAGCAGCAATGCCAGCTGTTTTGTAAGTTAAGAAAAGCATGCTGACTCAAAGTAACTACAACAGAAGTATGTAATCAAACAATTAGCATTCTATCTAACTTTCCTCTCGGCTTATGGCTGTAACATAAGCCACATCTACAACTAGAAATGAATCTTCTGATGTGTTCATTTTAATCCGGACACACAATTTAGTCCTATTTCTGAGGTCTACATTAATATAGGCCAAAAATATTGATTTTGATAAAAAATTAAATAATTTGTTAACTCTTTGCAAATCAGCAAAACCATGGCAATTAACATTAGCTTCTGGCTGGCTGGGGGCCACTAAGGGAAGCTTTCAAATGTAGTGAGTTGTGTATTTTGATTGCTGATGGGGTTTGACTGATGCGGTCCAGGTATGGAGCGGGAGAGGAAGGTGAGCATGCGCCTGCATAGGGGAGCCCCGGTGAACATCTCCTCCTCAGACCTGACCGGACGGCAAGACGCCTCCCGCATGTCCGCCTCGCAGGTGAGACTGTAACACACACGCAGTGTCTCAAATATCACACGCTTTTCTTCTCTTTCCAACTGGAGTCATTCATGGGAAGCAGGCTTTGTAGTACTTGTACCTCTGATGTTTGGAGTCCATTCTGCATTTCAAATGCAATTTTTTAGAAGCTATCTTTCTCACGCCAAGAAGCTGCGAGTCTGGATCTGGTAAAAACCAGGACTATGTTGCTCATCCGGCCCTCATGGAGCATCTGAGCACAGCTCCATTGAAAATTATGTAAAGATTTCTGGTCACACTTCATATTAAGATACACATATTAACCAGTAATTAGTTGCTTATAGCATGCATTTTAGGAGCATATTGTATCTTTATTATTATCATTATAAAGCACTTGCCCTATTCTGTACTACTATGCTGTTAACTAAGAGTTTTCCCTCAATAACCTAATTACTGCTTATCGATAGTCAGTAAGGGAGTTGTACACATATAATCTTGATATGCTTGATATAGGCATTATAAGGTGGTAGTACAACAAGAATAGTCATTCTCTTTTAATAACACTATTTTTATGTAACAAAACACAAAACTACACACAAGTGTTAATACTACTACTGCTAAATGTTAATGGTGTCCAAATAACTCTAAATTAAGTCTTTCTAACTCAGAATAACAGAATATTTTACCCATTCGCTTCAAAGTAATTTACCAGTAGTTTGACACTAATTAACCCATACAGGTTCCCTATTCTAAAGTTGCCTCCTCTTCACAACTAGTGCCTATTCTTAAGCGATGGGTTACACCTTGTCTTTTCTAGTTGGATTGAGATATGCAGGTTCTATTCTCATTCTGTGGTAGAAGAACAAATTAAGCAAGATAAGCATAATGGTGGGAGTATGAGTTGGTTTGGGATGGCTTGTTATTATACAATGTAAAACTACTCACCTGTACATGAAATGCATTATAGAAGTTAATGTCATTAAATAAAAAGCTATGATCCTTTACTGATTTCACAAAAAATGTTATGTGAACAGAACAGCAGCATTTATAGGCCTACTTTAAAAGACAAATATCAACTTTCAACAGTTACAACTGGGATAAGCAGCATTTGAGTAAATGTAATAAAACTTCTAAAAGTAGTCTACTCCAAAATGTAAATTAGCAGCAGTTTGTGATTTGTATTGTCACTTTGTAGATGTGATTTAGCTTAAAATGCTTCTCTATTATTGTGCCAACATATTTTGTGTTTAACGTTACGTCATACATAGATAGATAACCTTCGTCATGCTTGAGCTAATGCTGACCAACCTTTTTAAGGCTGATTTGGGTGGTCACACTCATCAGTTTGTTGTAGTACAGAGTTCAAACAATGCAGATTTTATTTCATAGCGCTGACAATATAGCTTAAAGCAAAACTATAACTGGATGTCTGCATGGAGGTGTGAGGTGTCGATCCTGCGTTGAGGTCCAGCTTCTGGCCACACCAGGTCACCAGATGGTCTCCCACCTGTAGGCTGACTCAGCCCCACCAGAGATGAGTACAATGAAGGTGGTGTCATCCGCTAACTTCAAGAGCTTGACAGACTGGTGACTGGAGGTGCAGCTGTTGGTATAGAGGGAGAAGAGCAGAGGGGAAAGAACACAGCCTTGAGGGGAATTGGTGCTGATGGTCCGAGAGTCAGAGACTATTTCCCCAGTTTTACCTGCAGGTAGAGTCAGGCACGTGCAGCTGGGAGAGCTTGTCCTGGAGCGTAGCCGGGGTGATGGTATTGAAGGCAGAGATAAAATCCACAAACAGGATACTAGTATTGGTTCCTGAGGAGGTGCTGGAGGATGAAATCAAGGGCCATGTTGACGGCGTCATCTACAGACCTGTTGTTTCTGTAGGCAAACTGCAGGGGGTCCAGGAGTGATCAGTGATGGCTTTGAGGTGGGACAGGACAAAGCGGTCAAAAGACTTCATAACCACTGATGTCAGGGAGACTGATGGGTCTGTAGGCATTAAGTCCTGTGGTCCTTGGTTTTTTGGAGATGAGGTTGATGGTGGAGGTTTTAAAGCAGGATGGTACGTGGCATGTCTTCAGTGAGGTGTTAAAGAGGTCTGTGAACACCGGAGACAGCTGATCAGTATAGTGCCTAAAAGTGAAGGGAGAGGCAGTCTGGCCGGCTGCTTTGCGGGGGTTCTGCCTCTTGAAAATTCTGGTGAAGTTTCTCTCCAGAAGAGACAGTGTTGTTGATGTGGTGTGGGTGGAGGAGGAGGAGGGAGCCTCTGGGATGGGCAGTTGTGAAGAGGCCCAGGCCCCTGCTTTGGTGGGGGAGGATGGTGGGGGGACTGGTGTCAGGATTGTCCCATTGCCTTTCAAATCAACAGTAGAATTCATTCAGGTTGTTTGCCAGGCGCAGGTCGTTAGTGTAATGGGGGGCTTTAGGTTTTTAGTTGGTGATCTGTCTGAGCCACTTCCAGACAGACAGTCGTTGGCTGAGAACTGTTGTTGGAGTTTCTCAGAGTACAGTCATTTAGCTTCTCTCCCCGCCTTGCTCAACATGTACTTAGCCTCTTTAAACCTGTCCTTGTCCCCACTCCTGAACGCCTCTTCCTTTTGCAACCTTAGCTGTCTGAGTTTAGCTGCGAACCAGTGTTTGTCATTGTTGTAACTCACCCTGGTGTATGTTGGGATACAGCTGTCTTCACAGAAGTTGATGTATGATGTCACAGCCTTTGTGTACTCATTCAGACTGTTGGTAGCAGTCCTGAAAACGTCCCAGTCTATACAGTCCAAGCATGCCTGAAGGTCCTGCTTAGTTTCACTGGTCCTCTTAGATATCCTCACAACAGGCTTACAGAGTTGTATACTGTATACTGTGGAAGAGGATGGCGAGGTAAAAGCATTGGAATTGTTGTTTAAAATATACTTAGAAAAAGATGAGGCAAAAGTACAGATCTTCAGTTCTAGATTCTGAATGTACTAGGGATGGGACAATATATTAAAATTTAACATGTCAAAATACAATAATGTGCTTCGAGGGTCAGAAAAATGAATGGCGATATTACCTCCATTGTATTCTACTTTGGTGATCACATGCTCTTATTATATTGCTTGCACTTTGTAATGACATTTTTCAATTGTGGTTTACATTCTAACAACCAATGGTATCACTAGAAAGATTTGTCCCTCAGAAATAAACAATTTAGAACAGTAAGACTTTGTTTTCACTGACTGAACTTCTACTTATTTCATCCTATCGTGGTTGTATTGAATCCTGAACCACATATCATGTATTGAATCATATCAGGAGGTAAGCAGATTGTCCCATCCTGAGAATATGCTTTATACTTTTTAAATTAAATTTAAATTAAAAGAGAAATGGCAGTTGTTAAAGCCAATCTGAGCAATTCCAGCTGAGCATAAGCCTTGGTCTGTGTATATATATATATATATATATATATATATATATATACACGTGTGTGTTTATGTGCGTGTTTAGTTTTTTCAGTCAAAGAGGCGACTGAAGTTATCCACAAATAGCAGGATTAGCAAAATCCTGAAAACCTTCAGTCATGTTCACACAATGACTGAAGCCTTCAGGGTCAATGGTGTGGTTCGGGGAACCATCAAAATGACTCTAATTGCAGAGCTCAACATTGCGGACCCTGAAACCTTCAAGAGACTGAAGTTTGATCCTGCAACTGATCCATGCTGTCCTTTGTTAAGAAGTGTGCAACCCACTTTACCGCTGAGAAATGACGACTATAGAGGACATTGAATCCAGAGACCAACTCCTTCCCTTGTTGATGAAGAATTCAAATGCTAGTTAGCTACTTAGTTCAGTTAAAAATGTATGCAGTTATGTTGTAGCTACAAAAGAGCAAGTTCATATTGACCTATGTAGGTTTCTGAACATTTACACACCAAAACGTTCAGTCAGCTGAAAATTGGTTTAGGCTGTGAAAGAAGTTTGGAAATTTTTATACTATATATTTTATTCTTCTCAGTAACACTTAACTATTCCAAATCATACGCCTGATGATGCAGGCTTGCAGAAAACTGATCTCTGTAGTCTGTGGTGCTGCTACATAACAATATGGTTAAAAATCTGTGGTCCTTTTCACACCAAAAAGCTTTGTCATCGGAAAATCATACAGCAACTTTAAGAAGTACATTTGTTGAAGAAACTTGAAAAAAAGATAGTTTTAAGATATGTTTGAAAATCTGAACTTTTGCATAAATTAAAGACATATTTGTACTTGTGCTGACTTTAGTGTTGACGTCTACCAGTTAATAAGAATAGAACCTGTGCATCTCAATAGAACTAGAATAGAGCATTTCTTTCAAGGTGTAACCCATCGCTTAAGGATAGGCACTAGTTGTGAGCTATAATGTATTTGTGTGTGAAGAGTCAACTTTAGAAGGGAACCTGTGTGGGTTAATAATTTTCAAACTACTGGAAAATTTGTTTTGAGAAAGACCTCACTTTAGAATGGGGAACTTAGTTCAGAGTGGTATAACTTAGTTATTTGGACACTTAACAGTAGTAATAGTAGTAGTATTAACACTTGCAGTTTTGTTGTTTGTTACGGAAGACCAATATATATTATTTATATATAAAAAAGTATTATTGAAAGTAGCACACTATTCTTGTGCTACTACTACCTTATAAGACCCAAACTGAGCAAAGCATGTCAACATCGTTTTACATGTACAACTTCCTTACTGACTATTGAGAAGCAATAATTAGGAAGTTGATAAGGAAAAACTGTTACACCATAGTAGTTGTAGAATATGGTGAAGGTATAATGACTACAGAGCCAATATGCTACTAATATGCATACCAATAAGCACCTAGTTAATGGTTAATATGTGTACATTAATATAAAGTGTTACCAGATTTCTTTCTCACAGTCTGGTTGTCTCTTCCTCCTTTCCTCACCTTCTCTCTTCCCCTGGCCGCCCAACTCACAATAGCATTCTCTTCGATCATCAGAGAAAGTAGCCGCTCGCCATGTGCTGGTGTGAGGGGCTTTACAGTGGGTGAGTGCCCCCCCAAACACATTCCCTAAGCCCCCTCTTGCTTCCCCGGGGAGCCAAAGTCCAGGATGGATGAGTCTAGGGCCTTAAGGGACAGCCATTTGTGTTGTCAAAGTTTCTCCAAACAGGGATTTTGGGCAAAGTACAGCCAGGCCTCTGGCCCCTGACTCTGCTGTTGAGTCATGGAAGAAAAACCTTCCTTGGACTTCTCCTTCAGTGATGGCCAACCACCTGCCTCAGTCATCTTGTTTCAGAGTCGGATGTTTCTAGTCTTTACCACTGTCTCTTCCTCATGTTTCGCTACTCTGCTGCAGTGGCCTCCGTGGATCCAGGGGTCCTTTTGCAGTATCTTTTCTTGCGCAAATCACTACCCAAACGACGGTGCTGATCTTCATGGATGCCATATAGCTCACTTCTGTCGTTGTTTGGGTAGTGGCGAGCTATGTGAGGAAACTGTTCTGTCTTAGAATTTTGGATCCTAGTAGACAGCAGTTGTTTTACCTGTGTGCAGGTGAAAATGTGCACTGCTTTTTAAATGTGCTCAACCTTCTCATTGTTGTTCATGAACATTTTGACTGCCTAACAATTGTTTTTCTGTTTCACTGGCTTAGTTTCCCAGCCAGGGCAAGGTTATAACTTAGGTGATGTGACATGGAGTGGCTTCTGTCATTTCTGTTCACAGGAAGCTGTCCATTGTGACTACTTCTCACAAGCTCATAATCATAAGCTTTACATTTCTAAAGCTCGATACCCTAAGGGCCCATTTCCACATACTGTTTTTCTGGCAGAAATGCGCTGGCATGGCACTGGGAATCACTTGGGTGAAGCGTTTGTGCACTGAAAAAAACCCTGCTGCATCACTGTGCTTTATTCACTGTTTCTATGACAACTAGCCATGTTAGCTTCATATCTCCTAGCTCATAGCGATAACTTCTTGTTATACATCCATAAGTGATAAGCAGTATGTAGACAAGAACATAACAGTTTTGATTTGTGAAAGCAACTGGCTGTAGAGTCTATAATTTAGATGTAATGGCCCATTCTTTTCTGAAATGAATTGTTCGTTTGACAGTTGATTGAGATTTTCAACCTGAATACCACAAAACTATCCAAACAATCTGAAACAGACTTTACGTGTGTGTCTTTATGCAGCGTATACTCTCTCCTCATTGGGAACAACTGAAAGGCGCAGCTCTCAGAAAAGGGCCGTTTGTGGATATGGCCCTCAGTAGCTTTGGGAGCAGCCTCTTACGGTTATTGGGCCCACACAGGTGGTCTTGATTTCATCAGCTTGCCTGATGATTGATGGAACACTGATTTTGAGACTAAAAGCTGTCAGGGAATCTGTGGCATTTTCCTTTTCCATATACTGTATACTTAAATACTATCCCAATGCGACGTGGAAAAACGAGTTAACTGGAGCAGGTTTGAAGATGCACAGTTTGTTTGTTATGTTATATTATTTATGTATATATACCTTTTTCTTCTGTGTTTTTCTTTCCAGGCTCAGTCTCGTGTCACACCCAGCGGCCTCCCATCTGCTGCTCCTCGATGAGACCCCGCCTGCCACACACACACGCACACACACACATACACACACGCACACGCACACACATACACAGGAAAATGAGCAAGATGACTTGAGAATGAGGACTTTATGAAGACGGGCGGTGATGCTAGACAGCTCGCCCTCCCAACCTGCCATCCCTCTCTCACCCAGCTCACCTGATGATGATGATGATGTTCACAGTGGATAAAACGGTCCTCCCTGCAACAAGACTCTGACTTCGGTCTTTTGTTTACTTGACCATTAGAGTGCGTGTGTGTTGGAACGGGTCTTAGTAAGTCTTCAACACTCCTCTCCTTATGATCCAAATGTACTTTTTTATTTCATATTCCAACACCTGAAGCCATACGACTTCCTGTTGTAAGTGGGGGGAATATAAATGTAGCTGTCTTGAAAAGTATGATGTGTGTGTGTATACAGGGAATTCACTGTTAATTCATATTTTTAAGAGAATGTCCCACAACGTCTATTTGACGGTATTGTTAGCCTTTCCACACTCAGCACTATGTTATCTCAAATGTCTCTTTAAGGATTTTACCGTATTCTGGTCTACCTTTTCATATACTACTCTCAAAGTGATGAACAGACTGGGGGTTGGTCATAGTTTCATGTTTTTATTTATTTTTAAGCCAGTCATTGGTGATGGGGGTTGCTGCAGAAGTGAGTGTGGTGATGTTGTAGGGGCCATGCATAACATGAGGTATAAGGAGCTGAATGCAGATCAACTGGAGCCTAAGATGCTATTCAACAAATTGCACTGGAAGCCATTCCCCAGCGCCTATTTTAAGCCCCATTGGAATTTTGCTTCGTATTTTTATTTTTATGTCTTCATTAACCAAGTTTTTCTTATGAATCTTAAAGGTTAAAGAGCAACTGAAATGTTTATTTTGAACCTCAATGACCATCTTACTTTTGCATAACGTTAACATTACAATGGCTGGTTATGGTAGGTTAAACTTAGCAGCAGATTAATATCACTAGCCAAAGAGATGGTGCTGTTGAGGTTAACTCATGAGTGCCATGAGTTGATTTTGGCGATGGGTCACTAATTTGGAGCCTCCGGTCAGAGGAGCTATTTGATTGACCCTTGCTCTATTCCTTGGCACAAATTAACTTTGACTGCTGTTTGACTGCTGATCCCAGCTTTACATACTTTAAATACATAATGTATTTGTGTGTGAAGAGGAGTCAACTTTAGAATAGGGAACCTGTTTGACTGCTGATCCCAGCTTTAGAATGAGCCTGCAAAGCCACATGCAGAGATGTGGAGGTGAGGAGGAGAGTGGTCTAATTCTTGCTGCATTTCCAATTGTATTTTTAGTGCAGTCTTGGGAAAAGAGAGAGAAGGTTGCATTGGTGATTTCCTACTTATACCTGCTTTGTGTATTTTTGATTGGCACAATGGTTGTAGCACATCCACTTATAGCCACAATATAAATGCTATTTTTGGGGGGGATACTTGAGTAAGCTATAACAAGGGGAAAACCAACTTGCTTACAGAGTTGTCTGAAAATATAAGCAGAAACACTTCAATTAATTCTGTAAATGTCTTTTAGTTTTAGTTTTAATGCAGACAGTGTGGGGAGATGAGAGCCAGCAATCCATAACTTGTGGCATTTTGTTAGTAATTGTGTCCATCACTCATTCCTTCAGGACTTGTTTTATTTATAATGCCACTGTATTGTGTATTTTAAAGTTGTGTAAATAAAGAAGTACTTGTATTTTCTGGTCCAGGTATGCATTTACTTGATTCACATCCTAAAATGTTATGAAGGACAACATTTTTAAAACCTGCACTAGTTACTTTTCTACTGCAGCTATTTACTCCATTAAATATCTGAACTAGAAAGTTTCTCAAGCAAACTTGCCCACATACTCATACATCCACAGAATGTTTCTCTATAAAATGTTTTATTCTGGGCCACTTGTACCATTGAAGTAATGTATTAAGACACACTCGGTGTCTTAATACAATAAGCCCTTCAAGACACTAGCCATGGGAAACTTTTCATAGTGAGTGGTTAAGCGGCCTATGATAGATTTCATGCATGTACGCATTTTTGTTTAAATTGTTGAAATATGTTGACCTTTCAGAGTGATTTTGCTGTCTTGAGTTCTTCCCTCTAAACTGTTAAGGAGGGTAATACGTTGTCTTATGATTTATAAATATCTGGCCAATGCAATTGTAACTTATAACTTAAATACGTATAACGTAAATAATCACAATGTAAGCACAAAATAACAAGCCAAGACACCGTTGCCCTTTTTGGGATTAGAGAAGCCCTTTTTACAAATGATATATGCCACAATAATTACAACAATTATTGAAAACCAGCACTATATACAGTATATCTAATATCAAAGAATACAGCCAATTGATGATCATTATGTGGCTGAGGTAGCCGAGAAAAGACGGTGTCAGAAAGACCATTCTACCACATGTCCTCATGTGGAAGACAGGATGGATGTCAGGGGGCTTGTGCCTGCAGCGTTAAACCTCGGGAGTCCACTGGTTCAGATTCATCACAATGACTGCCACGCTGTGATGTGTGAAGTGTGGTGCCTCCACACGGTTTGCTTCGCTGAATGAGACTGTACTACCAAGAACCAAAGCCAAGCAGGACTCTGATGAAAACATTAATATCAACTTCTGACATATCAGGGTGTGTAATCCAATACACACCAAATATCAGCCCTTTGGCTGATGACATCAATTCCGAAAATAGCCCTATTACATATAGACAGCAAAGTGTACTCACACAAATACGCACACAGAGAGTTGTCTAGGTTTTGTATATAAACCTAAATAGTTGTGGCTTTAATAAATCTAATATTTGAAATATGTAATAGACGATATGCAAACACGTACAGACAGATCTATTGAAGTGTATATGAAGAATATTGACCTGCATGTTTGCAGGACAGTGTGTCTTCACATGGTGGTGGTGGAGTGGCGAGTTGGCTGACCACGCCCACCGCTCCCGTCGCCACGGCGACGACGATGCACAAGGCTGCGCACGGCTTGTCTGTAGCGCGCCGACATCAGGTTGTACAGCAGGGGGTTGACGGCGGCACTCAGGTAGAACAGCACGAAAGACACCAGGTTGAAATACTGAGTCAGGTAGTATAACATGTAGGGGTCTATTTGGGTCTGCATGGCGTAGTTTGTCGTTGTAGTTTGCAGGTTGTGGTTGACCTCTGTGGTAGTGGGCAGGCTTGCACATGCAGGACCAGGCGTTGTGTCTCCATGTCTGTCTTTGATGTGCGTCTCTGTAACCCGGCCTGTGTTGAAGTGTCTCTCAGTGTGTGCGTCCAGCACCTTGCACAGGGGCCTGTCTCCCTTTGAGACGAGATGTGGGCCAATCCTGGATGTATCACTATCCGTCATGTTTTCAGAGTGGCTGTTTGAGTCCATCTTGGTTCCCATGTACATGTCCTGTCCTCCAACAGTAGAACCCAGGGAGAAGGACAGAATACTTCGGCCGATATGGAACGGCAACCAACACAGGACAAACACCAAGACTATAATTCCTGGAGATGGGTGGGGTTGAAGAGAGAGAAGAGGCATATCAAAATAGATAAAGAAGTTGGAAATTAATATACAATATTCCAAGACAGATGGAAGGTGAATGTGATTATTAGTCACACCAACATATACAAACAACTTCATATATTACATGAAGTATATTACATATATTTTAATATACATTAAATGAAAACCCCTGGAATTATACTGTATAATTCACAGTTCAACCAAGCTTCATTTTAATGTACACAGTTGCAACTTTAGCCTTTAGCCAACCTTTATATCAACTCAAGACCAATATCAACCCAATTGGAAGACATTGTCTGGCGCGGCCTGGACGACAGTACTCCCAGGGCTAAAGACGCGTCACCCTTCTCTGTGGGGGTTTGAGGCAAGAAATTACTAATTGGTCAAGTAGGGAGCATGTGTAGTGTTTTGCTTTGTTTCCGAAAGCCAATACAATAATCTCACCTGGCAAAAAACAAAAAAAAAGCAGTGTTATATATCACATCTTTGTCGCATGGACATATTTTCAATGGAGCAGACTCAGTCTTGTGTTTCCGTTTCCAGGTTTGGTCAGCGGTTCATCTACTGTACATTTGTCATTGGAAACGCTACACTGCCCCCCAACATGTGTAGTCACACTTCCACGTCACGTGGAAGTGTGACTGCAGGTGGCTCCGCAAAGATCTGAGTCCTGACTCTGAGTCAGGACTCTGAGTCAGGACTCTGAGTCCCGACACGGATCTCGGCAGAGCTGGCGTTATACCTCCAGGTCACGGTACACTGTGGGCCAACATGTTGGGGCATTCATGGGGGCATTCGTCTTTGCAAAAGCGGGGTCTGCAGAAGTGTGAATTCAGCTTCAGTGTAACTATGTTTCTCACCGAGCATCTTGACAGTGTGCCGATGGCTTTGATCTCTTCGGCTGCTTGGGGGGCGGAGCAACAGGGTACGTCCAATCAGGCTGTAGACCACGGCCAGAATGCCAAGCGAAACCAGGAAGTACAGGTTGGACAGGATCATCATGGCTGACATCAGGCCAGAGGAGACTGCGTAGTCTGTACAGCGGCACTCTATGTTGTCACCCTGTGTCACTTCTCTTCCACCTCTCTCTTCTCTCCTTATTGTTTGCTCATTTATTTCAGCATCCGTCACTGATCTTCCAGATTCACTTTTCTTTCTTTCACCATCTCCTCCTCCTTCTTCTGCCTCGCCTCCTCCTCTAGCGATTCCCGACAGTCCAGTCTCACCCGCCTTCCCCCCCTCTCTCTGCTGACTTCCCTCCTCCCATCCCTTCCTCTCCTCTCCTCCCCCGACTCCTTCTCCCTCTCCCCCCACCGGCCTCCACTCCGTCCTGCCGTCCCATGCCGCTGACACTACCCCCTGTGTCTGGCGTCCTTCGTCCTCCACACTTCCACTTCCTGTCCACCCGTCCTCTGCCATCCTCTCCCACCACTGCACCTCCACCTCCATCCAGCCCTCCTCCTGTCCCACATCCTCCACACCCACCATGAGCAGCACAGGCGTGGCACTGAGCACCGCCCCCAGCCACAGACAGCCAATCAGGGCCTTGGTACGATGGCGCGTCACAAACGCCTTGGTGGCGATTGGCCAGCAGACGGCCATGTACCTCTCCAGAGAGAGGAAGGTGATGTGGAGGATGGTGGAGAAGGTGCAGCATTCAGAGAGGAACATGGTTAGCTTGCAGGCTACGTCTCCCAGAGGCCAGGGTCTGGGCCTCCATAGCTAATGTTGTGTGTGGTGGGAATGGGAAGGAAATACATGAAGAAAATGAGACAGAGAATCAACCAGATAGAGAAGAAACAGGACATAGGCCAACTTCAACACTGCAGTGTTTATATTACTGCTACTGTTTCCCTGAAATTGTTCCAAAGTTATATTACCAATTTACATTTGATGTTGAAATGTAATGATTAAAGGTGCTGAACACAAGATTTGAGAGTAGTAAAATGAGCCAGCAGAAAAACACTAAAGAGAGAAAGATTTAGAAAATTAACAACCAAGAAAACAACCCCTCCCTGTCTGTTCCCTTCCCTTCCTCCATCATTGAGAAGTGTTGTGATTGACAGACGGATTCCCCGAACCAATCAAGGAAGAGATAAAAAGGTGGGATTCATGAGCTGGGGGTGGTCTAAAATATTCTCACAGCACATTTCACTCATTAAAAGCTGGCATAATTGCTGGTAGCTATCAATGTCTGTTGGTCATTGCGTACAGACATTAAGACAGCAGAATTGTGTGTGTGTGTGTGTGTGTGTGTGTCTGTGTGTGTGTGCGTGTGGTAGATATACCTTATACAGATCCAGAGGCAGCAGTAGCAGAATCAGGAGATCACTAACTGCCATGCTACTCAGGTACAAGTATGTGGAGCTTCTGATGTGGGGTCGGAGCCAAACCACCAAGATAGTTAACATATTACCCAGAATGCCAAGCAGCATCAACAGAATGCACACCGCAGTCACACACACTATTTTGAACAACACAAATAAGAAAAGTACAATAGAGGTTATGCAGTTATTGTAGTTATATCAGTTTTGATATAAGTATTGTAAAACACATCACCTTGAAAAAAACATTTGCTAAATTATCATTTTAACATTACTAAGTAGAAGCATATTATACTGAATAGCTTATAAAGTATCACAGTTAGATTTTACAGACTTTTACCAACCTAACTCAGACAGTCCAAACATTAACTCCTCCCCCTGAGATTCCAATTGGTTAGAGCAATTATCCAGGAAGTCTGAAGAAGATAACCTCCACTCTTCCTCTTCACATCCACTGCCAGCAGTGTCAGATTCCATTAGCTCCATATAGGTGGAGGCGCGTGTGTGTGTGCGTGCGTGCGTGCGTGTGTGCGTGCGTGCGTGCGTGCGTGTGTGTGTGTGTGTGTGTGACTGTGTGTGTGTGTGTGTGTGTGTGACTGTGTGGGAGGTTCTTGTTGTAGGATCCTTGTGGTGTCTGTCCCCCAGGTAACAGCGATGTAGAGATGACGCACAGCAATAGATTTCCCATAAAGGTTCGATCACATCTGCACAGAAGTAGGTGGTGTTCATCTGCATGTTACCAACACAACCAAACACACCCATATATACCAAATGCACACACACAAACACACACATAGTCACACACAAAGGAATGTAGGCTTTTAGGCAAAAAGGCTAATGATACATTAAGCCAAACCATCAAGCAAAACCACATACAGGGGATTCTATCTATCTATCTATCTATCTATCTATCTATCTATCTATCTATCTATCTATCTGTCTATCTGTCTCTCTGTTTGTCTGTCTGTCTGTCTGTCTGTCTGTCTGTCTGTCTGTCCGTCTGTCTTGTCTCTCTCTCTCTGTCTGTCTGTCTGTCTGTCTGTCTCTGTCTCTCTCTCTCTCTCTCTCTCTCTGTCTCTCTCTCTCTTTCTCTCTGTCTCTGTC
>OMKI01004103.1:19474-44085 GCA_900302315.1 Phycis blennoides
TCGCCAGTATTACCAGTAGCCCTGCCCTCTGTAAATGATTGACAGTGTGTAAGATAAGACACTAAGATAAGCAATAGAAATGACATTGATGTAGTAGAACTACATGTGGTCATATCAGGTGTGTGTGTGTGTGTGTGTGTGTGTGTGTGTGTGTGTGTGTGTGTGTGTGTGTGTCCATAGCTATTATTGTCATGGCGCTGCTGGGTATGTTCAACGTGCATCGCCACGGCGCCATCAACTCTGCAGCCATCGTGCTGTACGCCCTGACCAGCTGCGTGTCCGGCTACGTGTCCTGCAGCTTCTACACGCAGATCCACGGCCAGCGATGGGTGTGGAACATCATCCTGACCTCCAGCCTGTTCTCTGGTAGGTCCACCCAAGGACGGGCCAGAACACCTGTGCGTGTGCGTGTGTGTGTGCGTGTGCGTGTGCGTGTGCGTGTGCGTGTGTATGTGTGTGCTAAGAATGCCTACGTTAAAACGGACAGTCGGACGGGCAGTAACAACAAACCAAAAAACAAGTAGCGACGGCATGAATTCAAACATAACAAATAAAATACGGAGAGGAAAAAAAATTATTCTAACAGCGGTGATAATTTGTCACCGAACGCAACCTGACAGTATCTCCGAAACAGCTGACACAATTAAAACAACAACGGAAGCCCTTGCTCCCATTTTGTGCTTTTCGTGTCCTCGCCTAACCCCCGTCTCCCCCCCGCCCGTGGTAGCCCCCCTGTTCCTGACGTGGAGCGTGGTGAACTCAGTCCACTGGTGGAGCGGCTCCACCCAGGCCCTGCCAGCCACCACCGTGCTGCTGCTGCTGGGGGCGTGGCTGGTAGTGGGCTTCCCCCTCACCGTCATCGGGGGCATCGTGGGCAAGAACCGGGCGGGCAGCTTCCAGGCGCCGTGCCGCACGCGCAACATCGCCCGGCAGATCCCCGCGCAGCCCTGGTACAAGCACGGCACCGTGCACATGGCCATCGGGGGGTTCCTGCCCTTCAGGTGAGCCCTGGGATCTCATTGGTCGGTGGGGATAAGGGTTCAGGTGAGCCCTGGGTTGTCATTGGTCGGTTGATTGGGATAGGGGTTCAGGTGAGCCCTGGGTTGTCATTGATCAGTTGGTTGATTGGGATAGGGGTTCAGGTGAGCCCTGGGTTCTCATTGGTCGGTCGGGATAAGGGTTCAGGTGAGCCCTGGGTTCTCATTGGTCGGTGGGGAGAGGCAGGGTGCTCCATTTGCCAGGATGGATCTTTTGAAAGGACTCTGGTTGCTTGTTGGTTTTGCCCCCTGCTCTTGGTTTGATGTCGCCCTGCGCCGTTCAAATGACCATCCTGCATTATTCTGATGGCCAAGGAATGACAAATGAGCATGAGAACCTATGGGCATCCAAGGCCGACGCTGGCACACGGCGCAGTGAACCTGAATTCACGATGTGACCCTTTTATGTTTATTGAGGTGGCTTTCTCTGTGTTCCTCTTGTTTTGCTCCCAGCTCTCTTCCACAGTGTTTGTGGCTCTGGTGCTGTGCTCAATGTGTCCTTGAATTGTCAGTTGCCAGTTGTATCCCTTGGTTCCCCCTGGCAGAGTGTGTGTTTCGGTGCTCTTGAGCCAGACACTTCATCGCCTCTCACCGTTCGTAAACAACCATTTGCTATGATTCGTCCCAAGGCATTAGCTGTAGCTTTTAATGGCCACAGTACCAAGTGTTTTTAGCACAAGTACGCTCACCGTTAACGCCACAGTATGGATTTAAATGTGTCGGCGCAGCTTTGATGTGGCCAATGGTACAGCTTATGTAGCATTATACGCGTGTCCTGTATTGATTCAAGGCAAATTGAATCAAGTTACCACAATCGTGACATATGCAAATCGTCCTACAATGTGTAGTCCGGTAACACACACACCCACACATGACATCACGCTTTCACAGCGTAGATTGGTAATGTCGTAGTGCAAATGTCAACCTAGAATCAAAATCAGACTGGTGAGTTCCTTCCTGCCTCTGACCTCGTCTCCTCCCCACTCAGCGCCATCTCAGTGGAGCTGTACTACATCTTCGCCACCGTGTGGGGCCGCGAGCACTACACGCTGTACGGCATCCTGCTGTGCGTCTTCGCCATCCTGCTGTCGGTGGGCGCCTGCATCTCCGTGGCCCTCACCTACTTCCTGCTGTCGGGGGAGGACTACCGCTGGTGGTGGCGGAGTGTGCTGAGCGCGGGCTCCACCGGCCTCTTCATCTTCGTCTACTCCGTCTTCTACTACCGCAACCGCTCGTCGATGAGCGGCCTGGTGCAGAGCGCAGAGTTCTTCGGCTACTCGCTGCTGACGGCGCTGGTGTTCTCGCTCATGCTGGGTGCCGTGTCCTTCTGGGCGTCGCTCTCGTTCATTCGCTACATCTACCGCAGCCTGAAGATGGACTAGGGGGGGGTCCCTGCGCCGTGGCACAGGGGGATCCAACAGACGGGCGGAAAGGTGCTCGTCTTTACCCTTAACAAACGAATCAAACTTTTCCACGCGGCGGAGCGCAGACACGGAAGCGTTGACCTCCCGTTGAGGTAAACGGGAGGGGGAATCAGAGGCCTTTTCAGATTGATTTAGAGGAGAAACGCAACATATCAGCACTAGGGTACTATTTAGATTCATGGTTGGACATATGAAGGGTTAGGGCAAGTTCTGTATTTAAAAACAAAAGGGGCTGTATAACATTTGTAAAAGGGAACTCGTGTTACCATCGAGAATGAATGGAAGAAACGTGTACATTGACCGTGTGTGTGAGAGACTGTTCGTATCTGTTGAGGCAGGCTTTCAGGACGGCACCAACCGTTCACCTTCCCACTGCTGGGCCACGCGTAACGGCGGATCTTTCACCCGCTTTAAGAATATAAAAGGGAACCCGTGGGCCACAATGCCCCGCCGCGGGGCCAGCCGACGCCATGCTAAGCGCTGGCGGTAACGGGAGCGGTCTGGTCGTGTCGCGTTCCTTCGTTGACCTAGACTGTTGTAAATATACAATCTTTTCAATAAAAACGCTTTTGTTAATATAGAACGCTCATCTTGTCTGGGTTTCAGTGTTAAAAATGTTTGTAGGTTACGGGGAAAAGTGCCATTGCCATAAAAACCTCACAGGAAATGAGAAGGACAGGGTGGCATGAAGAACCAGTGTGTTTATTCCAAAAATAACACCACTCGTAGATATGTGTACAGGAGGTGAGACAGGGCTGTTCACAAAAAAAACAATACTAAACAAGTGGTTTAGAATTCATAGAAACACCCGACACGTAAAGACGCGATTGGCTTCTCGCCGCATCGCCAAAACAAGCACCCCCCCCCACAATGTACATTAAATACTCAGTATAAAAATAGAACTCCAGACAAGAGATAAAGGAAGGTAAAGCAGCTTATGAACAGGAGTATGAACAAGCCATATGTACACCAGGCCAAGTGGTTTCGGCCGTTACCCATAAACCCCATCCGGGGATTTCCTAAAGGTGTTGAGGGAAGCTAAGGGGGTCCGGAGTTAGCCTCGGCTATTTTTGTTCAACAAACAAAAAACTAAAAAAAGCACAAACAAAGTCACTCGCTTAAGAGCCCCCGTGCCTGGAAGGGTCTGCTGGGCGTCTGCAGCAGGGTCATGGGAGGGGCTCCGCCCTGCAGGCGCCCTCCGTGGAGGAGGGGTCCGCGATGGAGGCCGGGGGTCCTGGCGCGCCGTAGCCGTGTGGGCCGTTGCTGTAGTCGTAGGGGTACTGCTGCTGCTGCTGGCTGGCCGGCGGGGCCCCAGGCCAGCCGGGACCGTGGGGTCTGGGGGGCAGGGGAGCGCCGTGGCGGGCCCCGGCGGGCCAAGACCCGTGGTAGCCCGCGGAGGCGGCCACACCCATGGCGGCCAGGTAGTAGGCCAGGTTCTGGGAGGGCGTGCTCTTGTAGACGCCCCCCCCCTCCATCATGTGCTGGCTGTACTGCTCCTGGAGGTGGCTACGGCCCTCCCCTTGATACTGGGGGGAAGGAATTGGAATATATTAGGACAGGGTACATTACATCTTTTCCATACACAGGTTTTTACAAAGAGCACTTGGGGTGAGATGTAGCGTCATGCCTTTAAGACCACCACCACACTATGGGCGGGCCTCCATTTTAGACGCAATGCTCTACGTCCACACCGGAAGATTCTCTGTTACCGACAACAGGAGACATGGGGTAGGACGGGTGGAATAGTCAAATAACATGCAATCCACTGACTTTTCTTGCACTGGTTTAGCCTTTTGTTTTTAATCAGTCTAAACTATTTAAAAAAGGTACTGCCACACACTTGCTGGAGCCGGGGGGCCATGGCGGGGTTGGGGTCAACAGCGCCGGCCTTCTTCGTCTTGTAGTGCTCCACCACCCAACTGGTGTCCTTCTGATGTCTCCTCAGCTTCATCCTGCGATTCTGGAACCACGTCTTCACCTGAAAACACACACATGTCACTCAGTCTTTGTGCTCAAGTCAAAGTCAACCCAATTCAAAGATTGTCCTGCAACAAGTGAATATATGCTCTACCTGCTTGTAAGTAAGTCCCGACTGGGCCGCCAGGTCTTTCATCTCGGCGGGTGTGAGGTACCTCTGCACGCTGAAGCGCTGGACCAGGGCGTTCATCTGGTCCTCGGAGAACGTCGTGCGGAGCTTCCCTCTGGCTACCGCCGTGCGTGGGGTCTTTGGACCGGGTGTCGTTTTCGATATGGTCACAGGGTTGCATGCAGCGTTGGCGTCCTCGTTTTCCACCCCGGTGAAAGTTTGTGGCTCCTCCAGAATAGAGGAAAGGTCGTGGCTGGTGTCCGGGCTGACGATTTCAGCGTCTTCGTCAAATTCCCTCTTGATCCAAGCGGTCGGGTCTGCCTGGGGGAGGCCCTCTTCTCTGCTGCTTGCAGAACTCCATGAGTCTGAAGTAGGTCAAAATAAATAAGTAAATCCAAAATGTGCATTTCGATGCGATACAAGTGAACATGACCACAGTGTGCATACGGAAACGCGTAAAATCGCGAATTTGGAGATTCTACAACAGAAAAAAAAAATTGGGTGCCATATATATTACGACAACAGATGTCACCAAACCTCCACTTTCAGCATCCCAGCAGGGTGGCGGGATGTTTGGAAAGGCTTCAAAAATTCAACATGGCCTTGGATTGGACATCGTGCGCGACACTCGTCGTGCGCGAAATAATCCTGTCCACAGCTACAGAAAAAGTAAGTCCTCGAACTAAACCATGCAATAAGTTGCACCACATAGCACCTGATGGCTAGCGACCAGTTGGCTCTACGTACCCGGCGAGGTGTGCGCCTCCGAGTCGCTCGTCGGCGTGCCGCTTCGCGCACGGCCGCAGTCTTCGTTCGCCAGCGGATCGTAACTTATCTGTGGTTGACCCGGCAGGTAAAAACGCGTGTTCTGTGCTCCGCTGAGGTAGACGATTCCCGAGCTTTGGTAGTGACCCGGGTGGTTCAAGACGCTCTGCTCGGGGCTCTGGGGCGGCGAGTCCTCCCGAGGCCTGGGGGTCGCGGAGTAGCAGGCCTGGGGGACCCCTGCGGCCGGGTAGCTCCCCAGCTCGGCCGCTCCATGGTCCGCCCAACCCGAAAGAGTGCCGTGGTTCTGCTCCGACCCGGCTTGGTACATGAGGCCGTACGCGTAGGCATGGTGGTATGGTGGGTTGTAATTGTAACTCAGTTGCGTCTTCCAGTCTGCCATTGTGAAAAAAAGTGTAAAAAAATTAAAAACTGTAAAAATTTTAACACCGCAGCCAACTGTTGGTTGGGTATTGAATCGACGCCCTTAAAACCTTTAATCGATATATAGCATATCCTCCAGGCCTGACAAAGTTCCGACACTGGGCTGATCACCTTGAGGGGGTTTTTAATCAAAGGTGCGTGGGGGCGGGACATTTAGGTGTGCAGGTTTGATAACAGCCAATCACATTTCGGTTCGTCATAATCCACCATAATTAGACCCAGCCCCCTCACCTCCAATTTCAAGTGGAAGTTGTAGGTGGAATTCAATCCAAGTAAATAATTTGTAAACTTTGTAAGAGTTAGAAAACATGATATAACTAAATATGTAAATAAGCCAATGCTCAATTAAGATGGATAAATAGTGTTATGATACTAAATACTAAATATAAATACTAAATATACTAAATACATGTTGTATACTAGCAATGGTTAATCTAGCGATTGAAATGCTTGAAACTTGTTCTGGTGACTTTCTTACTGTATTAGCAGCAATGAAATCTTTCATCTTCTTATGACAAATGTACTCTTTGTAAGTCGCTTTGGATAAAAGCGTCTGCTAAATGTAAATGTAAATGTGGCCATATTAGATTTGTAAACCACACACACATTGCACACATTGGAGAGTTAAGTTAAATGACCATAACAGTTTTTTTCCATTGGTGCTTATCCAAACCTTACAGCTAAACTAGGGTTATGACAAAACGTACCACATCTTGAAAGGAAAATGGCCTGCACTGTGAACATTATTTAGCGCATTTCTCAGACAAATATACTAAAGTCTGTGGCTTCACGGATCCCCTGCTTGTGTTGTGATTGTGTTGTGATGATCTGAAACATGTCCCACCACAATCACAGTGAAGCCAGACATTGAATTTGTTCTTTTGATACATTTGATTAGTATGCCAATTCCACAGCACACCATTGAATGGTAGAAGTAAATTGAGAGTAATTAAAAACCTTGTTTGATGGGACAGGACATGGCAGATCATCTAAACCAAACTTCATTGTGTAAACCTGGGCTAGCCTTAACCCAAATGTAACTGCATAGTTAGGGTTAGGGTTAGGCTAACCCTAACCCTAACTGCATAGTTAGGGTATGGGTTAGGCTAACCCTAACCCATACCCTAACCCATACCACTCGCTTGCTTCAAACCGCTGGGCCTGCCTGGTGTCTACCTACCGAAATGAAGGAAATCCTTTTCTAAAGATGATTTAGATTATAAGGCCCCCTGTGTTTGCGTCCCAGCGTTTGTTTGTGCTGTGCACGCGGTGCTGAGCTTTGACATGGTAATGATTCAGTTAGAGGGCAGATCAGTGGGAGAATGCTGTGCCCTAACGGCAGCATTTGCATTACCAGTGTTCCCCTGATGGACCTGCTATGGCTCCCAGTAAACAAGGGAGAGGAGAAGAGGAGCTGGCTGGGTTTGGATGAGGTTGGGGGGCGGAGGTGGTGGGGTGGGGCAGGGCATGCCTTTGTGCCGTTCATTATCATGGATATGTGGTCTCAGGTGCAGATGAGAGCTTTTTGAAGGTGGGGTGCCCTGGTGTGAAGGGTGACCCGATTATCTGAGGGGTGATTGGTACAAACAAAGAAACGTTGCATTCCACCCTGAGTGGCTTTTAAAGATGAGTTCAACCAGATCATGGGATGATGACCCAAATGATCTGTTCAATTCAAATGTTCTGTTCATTTTCATTGGTCCGTCTAGAATTATTCAATGAAAGTGTGTTTGAAGGTTGAATTAACCACCAGCCTGACCTGATTTTCAAGTGCACATGCTTTCTTTGCCACATGCCTAACCAAGTACAGCTGTGTGTGTGTGTGTGTGTGCGTGTGATGGTACTTTAAATCATTTGAAATGCACGCATGCACAGACCGACGGCCTGTGTAACTGATATTTTCTGCAGCAGTGTAAGGTGCCCTCCGTTCCAACTGCAGGCGCTGTGCGACTCAACCAGCCGCAGAAATAACGCGCGGTCCCTTTAACGACTGAACTCACATGGTGCTTCTGCTGGGTGCTGGTTCTACCCCGCGTGGAGGCGACTGGATGAAGAGATCCAGATTGAATGTCACGACTTGAGTCTCAACCACCACAGATTCAGGGTCTCCCTTCCTTGCCGGCTTACGCAGTACTGATCGTATCAATCGGCCCGATTGGCGTTACGCAGTTACGCAGCCGGTCAGCGAGCGAAGCCGTTGGTTTACAGGCAGAGAACGTGTCCACACATCCTGTCAGGTTTCGCCTATTTATCCGTGCGCTCCCTACCAAGTTTTGAGACCTACTACGACATCCGACAAAGGGAAGATCACAACTTCGGTGCCGAGATGTCAGAGGAACTGGAGCAAATTCTGTTGCAGCTGACACAGCCCGACAATGCGGTTATTCAGCAGGTAAAGACGCGAAGCTCTGTGGAGCTGCAGGAGATTAACATCTAATGGTGACAATGGCTCTGGTAACCAGTTGTCAAAGTGGCACGTCAGACGGGACGGATGGTTAAACATAAGGTCGATGGGAACGCGTGATGCCATTGACATGCTGTTGAAACATGGGCTGCTGTCTGGGCTTCATCACTGTTGTCAACGTGGTGCACCGTTTTGTCCCCGTCTAGGCCACAGCCCAGTTGAAGCAGGCTTTCAAAGACCCGGCTATCATCCCAGCCCTGTGTGCAGTCATGACCAGTTCCCAGAACCCTCAGGTATTGTGTGTGTAAGAGAGAGACGACGAGAAAGTTCTATTCATAAGGAGGACCAAATAATATTATAAAGACTGAATGGCCCCCTTTCACATCCCGTAGTCTCTGGGATTCCAGTCATTGGCTCCATATTAACCCCACGCCTCCCTTCGTTAGATTCGCCAGTCAGCTACGGTGATGCTGAGAATGAGGGTGAAGAAGCACTGGAAGAAGATAAGCCCCGGACACAGAGAAAGGTTGACCCTGATGAGATTATCTGTGTGTGCTGACACACTCCACTGTTGACCATCGAGGCCGCTTCACTGTCATTAACTTATTCCCATGACTTTCACAGCCTCAAGGAGGTGGTGCTGCAAGCCTTCACCCAGGAATCAGAGTGAGACTTTCACCCCCCCCCCCCCCCCCACCCACCTCGACACACACAAACCCCACAAATGTCACAAATCATAACATAACCAAGTTGTCCATGTTATTTCTGAGCTTTTCATGCAAAGCAGCACCCATACATACAGCAATGCGTGACTACATGTCTGCATGTGAAAGCCTGTCAGGTGAAGCCTTCCCCGCATTCTTTTGCAGTCACACGGTGCGTCACTCGCTGTCCCAGCTGAGTGCTGTCCTGGTGAAGCATGAGACCCCCGACCGGTGGCCGGCCCTCCTGCAGCTCCTCAACCAGTCCACCAAGAGCAACAACCCCCAGGACAGACAGGTAGGGAAGCCCAGCGCCCCTGATGTTGATCCATGGAGACTGTATAGGGCCTACACAATGTTGTATCACAATGACAACCTCCATTTTGGAAGCATTGGAATGTTTGGTTAGTAATGTTTTTTTTGGCTGTTGTTGGTTATTTGTCATTGTGGGCAGACACTGCTGTGTTTGAAACTGCCACCGTTTCTTTTCATCAGCCTTTGTTGGGCTATATCTACATTGATTTGAGGATTTTACATTACGACAACTCTCCTTGAATCCCATGTATTTGGATGTACAAGCCCTATATAATTTGAATATTCAGTGTGTGTATATATGTACCAAATTGAGATGAGCATCTATTTGGTGTGGAAAGTTGGGGATATAGGAGATATGTATGTAATACAAATTCAAAAGAGACGATAATCAAATTGTATAAGAATCATTGTTGGGGCACAAAAATGTAAAACAAACGCTATTGTTTTGAAATGGACACATCTTTCCAGCTATGCCATCACAATACCCCATGTACCCTGTTCCCAGGTGGGCCTGCTGCTGTTGAGCAAGGTGGTGGAGTCCAACCCAGAACCCTTCAAGCCCCACTACCACCAGCTGCTGCAGCTGTTTGGGGATGTTCTGCAGCAGGACCTGGAGAACCCAGTGGGCCTGTACTACTGCATCCTCACCCTCACCGCCATCACTGCCTACGTGGGCTCGGAGGAGATGGTGAGACTACGCGGCTCTGGTCGCCGTCTGCTGTGTCTTTTTGTTTGCTGAACCGCTTTGTATTTCATTTCTCCCCTGCGGCTTCCGCCACTTCTGCCCGGCCGCCGTCGTACATTTGTTCTTAATGCCTTCCCTTGTTAAATAGTTTAAGTTTAAATAAGAATAAATGCCACTCCTTTCATGTTTAACCAAGCTTATTTGTTGTTGGATATTCTTTAGTACTTTCCACATGCTCTAGCACTCATTTGTTTCTGTGCCCGAATGGAACCACCCCCAAACAGACGACACCAGGAGCAGGAGTGTTTTGTGTTGTTTGGCCTGATCTTGCGTTTCCTTCCAGAACCTGATGCGCGCCCTCATCCCAAAACTGATCATCGCACTGAAGCAACTCATTAAGGCGGATCAGGTAGGCAGAGCATGCCTGGTTGGTGTTAGCACTAACATCAGGTAGGCAGAGCATGCCTGGTTGGTGTTAGCACTAACATCAGGTAGGCAGAGCATGCCTGGTTGGTGTTAGCACTAACATCAGGTAGGCAGAGCATGCCTGGTTGGTGTTAGCACTAACATCAGGCAGACAGAGCATGCCTGGTTGATGTTGGCACTAATGAACATGGGAATGGGTTGTGGGTGTGTGTGTGTTTTAAATACCACCCCCTGCCCCACGGCATTAGAGTTGAAATGATACGCGTGTGTGTGTGTCTCTGTGTCTGTGTGTCTCTGTGTCTGTGTGTGTGTACACGCATGCACGTGTGTGTAGGACCAAGCCAGCGAGGCCATGGAGATATTTGACGAGCTGATGGAGAGCGAAGTGTCCATCATTGTCCCTCACATCACGGAAATTGTCCACTTCTGTCTGGAGGTCAGCGACGGCTCACTCCACTTTCACACCCACACTGACCCGGGATGTGTTTGGGTTTAATAACACGCGCGTTGTCTCCTCCACGCTAGGTGAGCACAGACACCACGCTGAGTGACTCCCTGCGCGTCAAGGCCCTGTCCTGCATCGCCTTCCTCATTCGCCTGAAGAGCAAGGTACACACGGCCTCTGGAGCGCCCTCGTGTCTCTGAGTGGTGTAAGAGTACAGTGGTGTCCTCTGAGGTAGACTCATGCCCGGGAGAAAACCGCTTCCTTCCTTCCTTCCTTCCTTCCTTCATCCCTCCCTCCCTCCCCCCTCCCTTCCTGCAGACCGTGCTCAAGCAGAAGCTCCTCAGCCCCATCCTGCAGGCCATCTTCCCTGTGCTCAGCGCGGCGCCCCCCCCTGGCGAGGAGGACCCCGAAGACGACGAGAACGACAGCGGCGACGGCTCGGACAGCGAGAGCCCCAAGCACTACGCCGCCCAGGTGAGGACCCCCACCCCCCGCCGCCGTGACCTCGCTGCCACCAATAGCCGCACTTCAGTTTGGCGAGGCTAACGAGGGAACGGGCGCTGTCTGTGTCTCCAGGTTATCGACACCATGGCGCTGCACATGCCCCCGGAGAAGCTGTTCCAACAGCTGGTGAGTTGTCGTCACCGCCCCTCAGCTGTTCAGATGGGTCATCGTCACGTGTGTCTCATGCTAATTCTCTCAATGCCTTCTTGTGTATTGAGTGGATTGCTTCCTATAGTATGCATCTCTTACTGGTCGCCTGGTATTTAAGCACTCCATTGATTGAGCTGTAATGTGTGCCAGATGCCCCTGGCCCAGGCCTGTCTCTCCAGTGGGAACCCCTATGAACGGAAGGGAGGCCTGATGTGTTTGGCCGTGCTGGCCGAGGGCTGTGCAGACCACATACGTACCAAGTGAGTCCGTCTGTTACTGTAGAACTCCTAGCCTCATACAATCTGTCACATCAGTTGTGACAGTCCAACCTGAAACCCCTTAATTAATGTTACTGAATAAGTGGATTGACATTGATGCTGACTACTCGTGTGTGTGTGTGTGTGTGTGTGTGTGTGTGTGTGTGCGTGTGCGTGTGTTTGTGTGTGTGTTGCTAGGATGCTGTCCTCCATGCTCCAGACCGTCTGCCAGAGTCTGTCAGACAGCAACCAGGTTGTGCGCAGCGCGGGCCTCTTTGCCCTGGGGCAGTTCTCTGAACACTTGCAGGTCAGTCACATGTAGTACTATCTGGGCATTGAGGAGCGTGGAATGACCTGGAGAATAGGGATCTATGGAGTACATGAGGGCTACATGAATAAACTGAATCAGAGGAAGCAATTTGAAAGAAAACCTAGATAATCAGAGACAAGTAAAAAGTAGTGTCAGGTTGATAAATCGCACAATGTTACTGTGCGTTAGCAGTGCATTGTGGGTCTGAATAAGTAACAGCAGTTTGGTGTTCTCTCGTCGTTCTGTCCCCTAGCCCGAGGTGAGCAAATACTGCAGCGAGCTGATGCCCCTTCTGCTAGGCTACATGTCCTGCCTGAACCAGGCCAAGGTGGGCCACGTCACCAAGGCCTTCTATGCCCTGGAGAACTTCATGGAGAACCTGGGTGAGACACTCGTTTAGCAGCGCCATGCACCGGCAGAGGTTCTTGTCTGATTTTTAAAAAGGTCCATTATATTCCATTTTTTTGGGATTTGCCCTGACAGGAGAGGAGATTGCCCCGTATCTGCCCACCCTGATGGAGACTATGCTCTCAGCCCTCCACAACGCTGAGGACCTCAAGATCAAAGAGCTGGCGGTGTCCGCCATCGGCGCCATCGGTCAGTTAGTGTTCTCTTGGGAGGGGTTCTTCTACACCTGAGGCCCGTGGGCTTTTGTCAAAAGTACTTTTTTTATGACCCATTATTGTGGTTTTGAGTCTACTTTTCCAATTATGTGTAAAGTCAGGCTAAAATAATGATGAAACGGGTCAGGTTATTTTAGATTGTGTTTTGGTCTTGGTCCAGTCCTTCTGTAGTTCCTCTGGGTGATCTTCTGAGTGGCCGCTCTCTTGTCTTGCATTTCAGCAAACGCTGCCAAGGAGCTCCTGGTCCCCTACTTCCCTCCAGTCATCGAGAGCCTGAAGGGCTTCCTCACGGCCACCACAGAGGAGATGAGGTCCCTGCAGACCCAGGCCCTTGGTACGTGGCCCAGCGTCTGTCCTTCTCTATTAATGGCTCGGCCGTTGTGATGTGTTCTTTATAACGGCAAGCTTTTGTAGTCCAACAAGGCCAGAGTAATGGAAAGTGGGAAAAACAAGTGGGAGTGGGTTACTAATTCCTCAGCCTACCTGTCCTATTATATTAGCCACCCCCGAAATAGGGCCTCAGTTAAACGCCAACTAGAACCTATGATGGAAAAGGTATACATGTGGGGTATCTGTATGAATGTGGCACTTTAATCGCTCTTTGTAACTTGGCGCTTATGCGCCAAGTGGTGTTATGAGGTCGTACGATGGCGCGTCCGTCAGAAGGTTGTTAATCTTCTGCTGGTGCTGTTCTGTAGACACTCTGTCGGTTCTGGCCCGAACCATCGGCAAGGAGGTGTTCGGGCCGCTGGCCGCCGAGTGTGTGCAGCTGGGCCTGAACCTCAGCAACACCATCGACGACCCGGACCTGCGGCGCTGCACGTAGGTCCCACCCACCTCCACCCTTCTCCACCATGTCCTGTGCAGAGGCACCCGGAACGGATGTCCTCACAGAGGCTCTCGCTCACTTACAGCTGGAGGACATTTCTAACAAGTGACTCTTGTGTAGCTCATGACGCTCACCTGCAGACCATTTTCAAGTGGAGCTAGCTTTCGTTTAAACCACAACCTTGTATATACTGTATAATCCTCTATATTCTCTCTTTAAACACTCTATTCTTTCTTTCATCTTTCTTTCTTTCTTTCCCCATATTGCAGGTACAGTCTGTACTCTGCCGTGTCCACCGTCAGCCCGGACTGCCTGACCCCTCACCTCAGTTCCATCACCACGGTCATGCTGATGGGCCTCAAGTCCACGGAAGGCGTCACGGTAAGGCCTGGTCCTCCGCCAGCAGCTCACACTTGAAAGGCAAACTCAAGGGTAGGCTCTTTGGAAGCCACTCCCCCAGGTCACGTTACTAGAGAGAAATGGTGTACCGTAGCTTTAAGTTTGATACTTACTGGAGTCACGCGTCATCACGTTACTAGAGAGAAATGGTGTACCGTAGCTTTAAGTTTGATACTTACTGGAGTCACGCGTCATCACGTTACTAGAGAGAAATGGTGTACCGTAGCTTTAAGTTTGATACTTACTGGAGTCACGCGTCATCACGTTACTAGAGAGAAATGGCGTACCGTAGCTTTAAGTTTGATACTTACTGGAGTCCTTGGCTCTCAGACACACCTGGAGGAGGACAAGACCTTCGTCCTCCTTGACGATGAGGACGATGACGACGAGAACGACAACGAGAAAGACGGAGACGCCATATTGACGGATGAGTCGGAGATCGACCTCCACGATGTCGCCGGGTAGGCGGGGCGCTGCGGCGCCGCACATTACGCACCATTCTCCCGTCAGAGCGGCGTCTCGCTAACGACGCCGTGTCGTCCTCAGGTTCAGCGTGGAGAACGCCTTCATCGACGAGAAGGAGGACGCCTGCGACGCGCTGGGCGAGATTGCATTCAACACCGGGTGAGCTCATGCTGAGAGTGCAACGTTGGTTAGGTGAGCTCACGCTGAGAGTGCAACGTTGGTTAGGTGGGCTCACGCTGAGAGTGCAACGTTGGTTAGGTGGGCTCACGCTGAGAGTGCAACGTTGGTTAGGTGGGCTCACGCTGAGAGTGCAACGTTGGTTAGGTGGGCTCACGCTGAGAGTGCAACGTTGGTTAGGTGGGCTCACGCTGAGAGTGCAACGTTGGTTAGGTGGGCTCACGCTGTGGTGAGCGCAGCAGGAGGCCCCAGGCTTCGCCAGAAGAACCTTGTGCAGCTAGTTTCTAGTTGGGTATTGGTGGCTCAGCAGAGGTTGACCCGTGGTACCGTGGTTTGAGAACGGAGAACCAAATGGGAGAAGACTCACCGACGCCGCTGGATAACATTTGATGTGGTTTTTCCACCCCTGGCAGTGTGGCCTTCCAGCCCTTCCTGGAGAGCAGCTTCCAGCAGGTCTACGAGATGAAGGAGGTCAGTCTCCCACCAGCTCCCACCTGTCAGGGGCTAAGCAGCACTCTGGAGGGGGGGAGAGGAGAGGGAGGGAGAGGGAGAGGGACTCTTGTCTTTGAGTTTTTTGTGATGAAAAGGCACAAAATAGGGTGGCACCCTTGTGTGCCAGCCCCTCCACCCACCACTACATTTTTAATGGGTGCTCTTAGCTTTATCTTTTGCTATCTAAATCCCATCTGCCACCACACTCACACACTCACACACAGACACACACTGCCCTCATTCTCTCCGTCTCCCTCCCCAGTTCCCCCACGAGGACGTACGGCGGGCGGCGTTCGGAGCCATGGGCCAGTTCTGCCGAGCTCAGCACAAAGTGTGGAAGGAAAATCCCAGCGAGGCCAACCACCAGGGTAGAGTACCCCACCCACCGTCCACCACCCCATTCATCCACCCCCCATTCATCCAACCCTTCCCTATTCACCCCCCCACTCTGCAAATCCCTGCACCACAGCACATCTATTCTTCAGTGCAGACTGCACCGTCGTGCTTTTGGCAGAGCATGGTGTAGCGTTGCAAGCCGGGGTCATTTGAAGTGCGCACAGATACGAATCGCCCGGCAGCTCACGGTTTCCGTCATTTAAAGGAAAACGCCACCGTTCTTCCCTACTAAACTATGTTCTTTCCTGATCTTAGACGAGTTGATGCATACCTCTCGCCTTCGTGCGTGCACTCAATCGCTCTGGCGCGCAGCGCTACTTTGGTAGCATGTAGCTTGGCCCATTATATTCCTTAGGATCCAAACAGGGGTGAAGTTAGAAGCGACCAAGCACTTCCACGTTTTCCCTATTTAAATACGGTTACGTGAGTAGTTACACGGCGCAGTAATCCCCTGTTACTTCCGTCAATAAAACCAACGACTACAGGTAGTGCAGGCGACGGCGTGCAGGTCACGTTAGTTCTATTGACGGAAGGAACAAGGGATTACTGCGCCGACGTCGAAGTGCTCCCAGGTGTTATTCCGCCATACATTATAGTTATCCTTTTTATCCGCTTAGAAAATTGCCATGTTTCATTTTGTGTAACCATACTTTGGTCATGTAACTACTCACGCAACCGTATTAAAATAGGGAAAACGTGGATGTGCTTGGTCGCTTCTAACTTCACCCCTGTTTGGATCCTAAGGAATATAATGGGCCAAGCTACATGCTACCAAAGTAGCGCTGCACGCCAGAGCGATTGAGTGCACACACGAAGGCGAGAGAGGTGTTTATCAACTCGTTTAAGATCAGGAAAGAACATAGTTCAGTAGGGAAGAACGGTGGCGGTTTCCTTTAACGGATGTCAGGGTTTTTGTTTTTTTTTACGAATGCCTGTAAACGTTTGTCATTCGGCAGACACCTTTTATCCTCGTCCAGAACAAGCCAACAACCACAACCTATTCGACAAAAAAGCAACAGCACAGAGACCAGGCCCAATCGATCAGAAACGCAAGGCTAGTCCAGAACATCTAAATGTGTATTCAGGCCGGTGACATGTCTACCCCCCCTCAGCACTGCACAAGCTCCTGGACGTGGTTCTGCCGTGCCTGGTGGAGACGGTGCACACGGAGCGGGAGCGTCACGTGGTGATGAGCGTGCTGGAGGCCATGAACGGTGTGGTGAAGGCCTGCCAGGGGGAGGCGCTGCAGCAGCCCGGACGCCTGCAGGACATCAGCCACGTCATCCGAGACGTGCTGAAGAAGAAGGTGAGGCAGGGGGACGGGCGAGACTCTCTGTCCCAGCGTGGGACTCTCTAGTGTCTCTGTTGCTTCTGCTCTGTTTGGTTCTTAGTCGTTTTGAGTCCCTGATGTCGACCGTCACTCTCCCAGTTGGGCTGGACAGTTTACTTGGAACCTACCTTTTACTTGCTGGAACTGTGTGCAATGTTTTGTCAGTTTGTAAGTTGCACAACTTTGTGATCTGAAGTTAGATACTCTTGGTTCTGTCTGTCTGACTTTTCTTCTGACATCCAGACTGCGTGTCAGGATGGAGGGGGTGATGAAGCTGAAGATGAAGACCAACAGGTCGGCTCTCCTTTTGAATGTGGTTGATATTTCATAAACAATTGTAGGAATTACTTTTATTTGGATTTATATCTTCCTTCCAGGGCTTTGAACCAGATTTTTTCCCCAATTGGTTTGTTCCGAACAGAAACAGTTTGAACGTTTCCGGTTTTCGGTTACATTTACATTTACATTTAGGGCATTTGGCAGACGCTTTTATCCAAAGCGACTTACAAAGAGTACATTTGTCATAAGAAGGTGAAACATTTCATTGCTGCTAATACAGTAAGAAAGTCACCAGAACAAGTTTCAAGCATTTCAATTGCTAGATTAACCATTGCTAGTATACAACATCTCTGACTAAGTGCCAAGTTACAAAGAGCGATTAAAGTGCCAAGACGTACAACAAATAAGAGCATGAGGGGGTTTTTTTATTATTTGTTTGTTTTTTTAAGAGGATGGATGTTGTGCAGGGTTCAGGTGAACTCTGAACAAGTTCACGGTTCAACCCTAAAATTGACGTTCCTAAACCGGTTAGAACAAAAAAAACGTATTAGCCTACGTTAGCCTACGTTTTAAATAAAGACGTAACAAACTAGGGTAGGTTATGCTGAGCAGGTACAGCCAATGCTAACTGTCCAATTTAGCTATATTTTCTAGCTTGACCGTGCAGATTTTTGCAACAATGCATTGGAAATTTGTAGCCCATCTAAAAACATAGAATTTGTATTTAAAAACAAACATTTGTGAGATACTTGGTACAATATTTACCTCTTATGAAGGGCATAGTCATACGATCTTCATTAGGCTACTTGCTGGCGGCAAGCTTCTCCATCTACATTTCTTCCGAGTAGTGAATGGCCGGAAGTGAACATCACCAATTGTTGTGTTGCAATTCGCTGTAGTTTACAACCACTAGGTGGCGCTGTGTAATTGTGTAAACTGAGAACGGTAGAAGGAAGAGGAGAATGCGTACAAGAGAGAATGCGACTGTCATGTATTGAGCTGCTCCGTTTAAGTAAACTATCTTAATGGATTCAACGTCTCTTTCCTTGATTTACGAATGTAACACCAATCATATTGCGTTTAGAAATCTTGTTAAAGAACGAAAAAAATTATGTTATTAACTGGTTACCATTATTTTAGGTAAACGATTCTGATCCGGAACATAAACATTTTAAACATTTCTGGTTTCGTTTCTGTTCCTTGCAAAACATCAACTGAACCGGTTCAAAGCCTTGCTTCCTTCATCTTCTAACTTCATAGTTAAAAAATAAGTCACTTGTTTTGATCAGGAAGTTCCTAAACTAAACTCCTCTGTGTGTGGTGTGCCACCAGGCCGAGTATGATGCCATGCTGCAGGAGTTTGCTGGTGAGGGAATCCCTCTGCTGGCCTCCGCCGTGCCCGCCGACGCCTTCCTCCCCTACCTCAACGACCTGCTGCCCCTCATCATGAGCAAGGCAGTAAGTCAGCGCAGCTCTGTGGGGCATTTGGATAGTATTGATTTGAGTGGTTCTGTCCTGCTCTTCGTTCAAGGTTGGAAAGATTGCCCCCAGCTGGACATTGATCCCAGACTTTCGTTCCCTGTTCACTTCGGCAGAAGCCTTCATGCACGGTGGCCGACCGCTCCTTCTCGGTGGGCACGCTGGGGGAGGTGCTGCAGTCCCTGGTGGGCGTGGCCGGAGGGCGGGGCGTGGCCGGTCGCCTGTCCAACCGCCTGCTGCCTGTGCTGGTGGCGGGCGTGAGGGACAGCAACGCCGAGGTCCGCAACAACAGCGTGTTTGGGCTGGGCGCTCTGGCAGAGGCCGCCGGGCCCGTCATCGTGGCGTATCCTTCGTGTGTGTGTGTGTGTGTGTGTGTGTGTGTGTGTGTGTGTGTGTGTGTGTGTGTGTGTGTGTGTGTGTGTGTGTGTGTGTGTGTGTGTGTGTGTGTGTGTGCGTCCCCACTGTGTGTTCCTTAGCGTCGTGTCCGACAGCGACTTCCCCATGATGCTGTCCGTTTTCTCCAACCTGCTGTCCAAGGAGTCAGACCGCCGGGTCATCGACAACCTGTGTGCCGCCCTGTGCAGGATGATCACCAGCAACGTGGAGGTCATCCCTCTGGAGCAGGTGGTTCCTCCGACCTCCCACCTCCTGGCCCCTGACCTCCTCAGGGGCCCAGTCTTGTATCTTCTCGCCTGTTTCTGGTTGAGGCTTTTTTTTTTTTTTCCCCATTTAGGGGCTGGGCTATGTTGCACCCCTGCTCACTTCAATCAGATTTGGTGTCGCCAGAATGTCTGGTTGACGCTACCCGGTACCCCAAATGGGCCAGTCACTTGGTAACTCATGTCATGGCAGGTTCAAAACCTCTTAATGTGTTTTTTGTTGTGAATTTAAGTTGAGATTTGTACCGGGATCAATCCACAGCACTACTGTTTAACACACCACACCGCTTTCCATCTAACATAAGTTGAATAAGTAGGGTTTGGTTTTCCTTTTAAGGAAACGTTTGCGTTTAGAACCGCGTTTCAGTCAGCATCTGGTCCTCCTCTGTCCCAGGTGGTTCCCGCTCTGGTGGCCCGCCTGCCCCTGGAAGAGGACCTGGAGGAGAACAAGACAGTGTACAGCTGCCTGGCCATGTTGTACACCCGCAGCCCCGGCCTGGTGAGGACGACCCTGCTCCACTTGGCCCGGCCTAGTTTCAGCCCCCTCGGCGGGTGGTGCTGAAGTGTCTGACCCGCTCCCTGTCCTGTCTTTATGTCCAGATCGTGAGCCAGATGAAGGCTATCGTCGCTGCATCCACACGCGTTCTGGGGACCAAGGAGGTGGACCCAGGTGAGCGGCCGTAGCCCAGAGCACGCGATGCTCCAGAGTCCAACATTGCTGCATGTCTTAATGACGCCAAAATGTTTTGGGGCATGACAGACAGACAGACAGACAGACAGAAATACTTTAATGATCCCTGAGGGAAATTGCATTCAGACAGTCGATGTGACCTGATTTTCATGATTCTATATCAATTGTAAAATCTAAAGGGATCATCCTAACCATGTTATCAAATATATATATATATATATATATATATATAAAACATTTTCCCATCCCTTTCCTCTCACCAGAGACCCAGAACCACTTGGGCCTCCTGATCCGTAACTTTGCCCAGCAGCACTCGGCAGAGTTCCAGGCCGCGGTGACCTCACTTCCTGCAGAGCAGCAGGCCGTGCTGAGCGCCGCAGTCACCCCATCGTAGCCCCGCCCCCTCCCGCCCCGCCCCCCCCACCTCCACCATTCAGCTGACTTCCTGCCCCTCCGGGGAAGTGGGATTTTAAAAGAAAGAGCAACATAAAATATGATAAAACCCATACAATAAATCTCTACTTCCTACTTGCGATGCGAAAGCCTGACGTAAAAAGATGAATGGGAGAGTAGTATTCGGTGCACACATTTCGGCCTCCCACCGTCTTCCTGCTACTTCAGCACTTGAAACCGTTTATACCGCATCAGCTTTCATCCCACGACAACGTTTCCTAGTACTAACTTTTTTAATTTATTTGTTTGTGTGCATGCCTGGTTTTATTACATAACAGAGCACATGTACATTTTTTTTTCCTGTCGCCATTTTTCAGATTGACCCAGATTTCCTTCTCCCCCCTCTCTCCCTTTTACGCCTTTTGGACAAGTTATGAATTGGACATATAAATGCCTCTTTTTTCTCAGACTTGGTCGTCCATCCTCTTTTCTATTCATTTGTTCCCATGTTTTTTATGGAGGCCAGCGCCTGCTTCCCTCAGCCGTCGTCATCATAGATTAACTTTTCTGCAGACTCTTCAGTTGCTTAAAATGCCCGCAAATGCAGTGACAGCCTGTAATTAATTCATGGGTTGCTGGAGATTGCTGTATTTGTGAACTAATAATGCCCACAAACACGAGCATGTTACAAAAAGCCAAAAAGCTCTCATTTATTTTGTCGTTATTTCTTTGTTTGCGTCACCAGGGGCGTAGCGCCAAATTCTGGGCCCTACATGCAATAAGTCCTGAACATGACTCAATAGTCATTTTCCTGTAAAGATAAAGAAGGCAAAATGTAAATGTAAATGTAAATGCAAAAAGAAACAGATTTGCACAAATATTCCAAAAACAAAAATAGTACAATTCTATCCGTAAATTACATTCCATAATACAGAAGTTTACTTCTTGCTGGCAAAATCACTGGTGAGGTCCTTAAAGTCCAATGCTCTTGCCAATTTGCTTTCAATGGAGAGAAGAGCCAAACTGTTCAGTCTATCCGGGCACATGGTGGACCTCAAGTAGTTTTTAACCAGTTTCATCTTGCTGAAAGCCCGTTCTCCGGGCTTTCAGGTACACTTACAGGTAAGGTGCCAAAAATCCTCCAAAAATGCTCTGTAGCTGCACGTTATATATGGCATTAAGGAGCTGAAGAGGTGACAGGTTGTGAGGAAATGTCAAATCCAGCTGTAAGATCATTATGTTCTTGTCAGAGTCCGGCATGATACTGTTATTTGTTCTAATGGCATATCAGCAAACTTCAGAATAGGTGCAAAAGTGCTGGCTGTGGTCTGGAATCTTGAACTCAAAGCACTGATGATGCTATCTGTTGCAACAAAAAAAGTTAATATGCATCTTCATCAGGCATACGTTTCCATTTCCGTTTCCGCTTCCCTTGACTTTGAAACTGAGTGGGGATGTCCATGCTTTGGGCTACTAGCGAGGCCTCAGCAAGAAGCGAGTCCCATTCACCCCACATAGCCTCAGCATTTCATGCTGTAGTGCTCTAATGTTTGCTGCCTGAATACCCAGGGATATATTGCCTGATTGAAGAATCAGGTTGCAATGTTCGATTGACTGTAGCATTTTAACCCACACAGTAAGCAAAATCACTGCATCAAAGGTGTGGAAAAAGGTTTTTAAACTTTTTGCCTCCGATTTGGAGATTTTCAGATTGCATGTTTCTGACAACACATTCCAGTGCAACCAGAATAGAGGGCATGGCCATGGCTTTTACAGCAGCAATTTTGGCACTCCACCTAGTGTCCAAGACACGATGAAGTGAGCATCCAGTTTCTTGCTTGAGCATTGCCCATCGCTCTGGACTGGCACTGAAGAAATTGTAGAGCCAATTTACAAAGCCAAAAAATGCTGCTACTTCAGTGCTCGACTGAGCTGCATGTACACCCACCAAATTGAGTGTATGAGCGGCACACGGGAAGTACAAAGCAAATGGATTAGCTTTTAAAAATATTGGCTTGCACGCCTTTTCCTGACATATTGGCTCCATTGTCGTACCCTTGCCCCAGGCGTGTCGTTAGACCTGGGCATTCGAGGCTATAGCCCCAGATATCTGTACCGTCAAATAAATTATTTTTAACAATGATGAAATTGCCCTCTACAATCTTCTAATGGTATGCCTCTGGCTTGCAGAACATCACAAATCATCTCAGAAATGTCTTTTTAAAGAAGTCTTTAAATTGGCAGAATCTTTCTGTTATCTTCCAAACTTCTCCATCTTGATATGTGTATCTGGACAATAAAACATTCTGTTCAGTGTGTGACACGTCTGGGGTCTAGTCACATATTATGGAATAGTAGATGGAAACTTCCCTTTCTGCCATGATAGTATTTAGCACTCGTTCACCACAGAGATTGATGAATTCATTTTGTGTCACGCCTCGGATAGTGTGTTAATCTTGTTTCTTTTTTATGTTGCCTTATCTCCAAGTGGTCATGTAAAATGTGATCATAATGGACCAGCAACTCCAATGTGCATAGAAAATTCCCATTATGAACATCATCTAAGTCAGTAGAATTGCCTCTGAAAGCCAGGTTTCTTGATGCCAAATGAAGGGTCACATCCAAAAGCCTCTCCAGAAGCAGTCTATTCTTTTCTAAATCGCTTTGCATCTGTTTCTGAAGGTGACCATCAAGTCCACTGGCTGTCAAAAGTGAGTGCTGGAGGTTTATGGGGCATGCCTGTCTCGTGCTCTGGTAATTTTTTGTACATGTTGTGCCATTTAATGTGGACTAATTTATATCCTCATTTATATCCACCAATGTTCATGGCACTTTTGGATGACTGACATGGGATGCAATAGCCTTGAGCCTAGAGCCTTGGCACTCTCACTGTGAATAAGCCATCTCTCCATCTCCTCTGATTTTGTCACGGCCATTAGCTGACTTTGCGAATTGAAGATACATGGGAAATGGTCTCCCCTCCATATCTTTAGGTGGCAATTGTTGTTCTTGTTTTCTCAGCATCTTTACTTGCCAGTGCACATACTAGTATTTCTCTCTGTTGCTTAGTTAACATCTCTGGCCATAATCCTAGATCCTCTGGAAAGAACTGTTCTGCTAACCCTAACCCTAATGAGTAAGATGGCGGCGCGCACAGACGCAGCGGCTTCTAGCTCCCTGTTTCGGTGCATTCTACTGTGTTTCCTGTGTATGTTTCTGAGTGAATATGCGTGTGCGGATGGTACGAAACAATCCTACACCCAATCCGAACTTCGGACTGTAGGAATTACGTGCCAAACGGAACTTACGACCGTGTTTCATCGGTCCCACAATATACCCAAAGACATCGCCAGAGCACCGGGTTCCCCCTGGATTGTTGTCGTCAACAAACGGCGCCGTAGGCGGAGGCACCGCAAGCAAAAGCGTGGATGCAGAGCGGGCCTGCTAGCTAGGCTAGCACAACATCCATACAAACCGCCGGTTCCAAGCATCTTCCTGACCAACGCCAGATCCATCGTCCGCAAGACAGACGAACTGGAACTACTGCTGGAATGCAATAACATGATTCGGGACTGCTGTGTCATTATCATCACGGAATCCTGGCTTCATCCGATCATCCCTGACGCGGCCGTCCAGCTTACAGACCGCAGCCTGCACCGCTACGACCGCAACACAGCCTCCGGTAAGAGTAGAGGAGGGGGACTGTGCGTCTACACACATAATAAATTGTGCTCAAACAGCAGAATCAGTTTCACCCACTGCTGCCCGGACATTGAGGCCATCTCCATCGTGTGTAGACCATTTTATCTGCCCAGAGAGATCACTGGTGGTGATTACAGCAGTATACATTCCACCGGATGCTAACGTTAGCGTAGCCCTGTCGCTGCTTTATGACACCATCAACAACCAGATGAAAGCCTACCCAGAAGGAGTTTTTATTGTTGCTGGGGATTTTAACAAAGCCTGCCTCAAGACTGTACTTCCCAGATTTGTACAATATGTACATTGTCCAACTAGAGGGGACAATACTTTGGACCATGTCTACTCCAACCTGAAGCAGGCATACAAGGCTGTCCCCCTCCCCCACCTGGACACCTCTGATCACCTCTCTTTGTTCCTTGCTCCGTCTTTCACTACACTCAGGAGGAAAAACAAGCCTGAGACAAAGAGGATCACAACATGGCCAGAGGGCGCACTCATCCAGCTGCAAGACTGTTTCCAGAGCACAGAGTGGTCAATATTCGATCACCTGGATATACACGAACGCACAGATGCGGTGTTGTCCTATATCAACACTGTACAGACACTGTAACTGTGGTGAAGCGAATCCGGGTCTTTCCTAACAAAAAACCCTGGATGAACTCAGTTGTTAAGTCACTCCTGAGGGCTCGCAACTCTGCCTTCTACTCAGGTAACAGTGGTCTGTACAGCACGGCCAGATCTGACCTC
>OMKI01004106.1:10114-28430 GCA_900302315.1 Phycis blennoides
GGAGGGAGTGTGTGTGAGAGAGTGTGTGAGAGAGTGAGTGTGTGACCGAGTGTGTGTGTGTGTCTCTCTCTCTCTCTCTCTCTCTCTCTCTCTCTCTCTCTCTCTCTCTCTCTCTCTCTCTCTCTCTCTCTCTCTCTCTCTCTCTCTCTCTCTCTCTCTCTCCCTCTCTCTCTCTCTCTCTCTCCCTCTCTCTCTCTCTCACACTCCCCTCTCATCTCATCTCTCTCTCTCTCTCTCCCTCTCCCTCTCTCTCTCTCTCTCTCTCTCTCTCTCTCTCTCTCTCTCTCTCTCTCTCTCTCTCTCTCTCTCTCTCTCTCTCTCTCTCTCTCTCTCTCTCTCTTGCTCTCTCCCTCTCTCTCTCTCTCACACACACACACACACACACTGCATGTCAAAAAAAAAAATCGTGAACCAATGAGATTCACGAACATCACACCCACGGACAGCGATAGCTTAAGGGTTAATAACTTTCATCAAATCTATATTTAATCTCGACCATGGAACCTGTGCAAAACAATAATGCAAGTGTCATCAATAACCTACGCTATTTCTGCACGCTGTAAATGCCAGCTGTGCTTAAGCACAGATGGCATTTACAGCGTGCAGAAATAGATTGACATTTGTGATTATACGCTCAATAATTCTAATTAAAAAAGTAAAGAATTCGAATCATCACAATACCTTGTCAGTTTGCAGGCTTACTGCAGATCCATATCTGCAGTATGTGGCAACGTGTTCACAGTTATTCCACAGCAAACTGTACGGGATGGAGCCGATGAGTTGCTCAGCTCTCTTGGCCACATCTTCATTGAGCAGTGCGTGGACATTCATACTTGAATCCATGACGTTGACCAATATTTCCGAGCCATACGCAAAGTCCTCCACCGAGTCGACGCGCACCGTCGCGCATCTATACAGGCATCCTACAATAAGCCTCTGGTTGGTGACGACGGCGTTGATCGATCTGGCGTCATTAGTGAGCACGGGGAGGATATCGGGGATGAGATGGGCGACCCTGTTGTCCCCTAGATATATTCCAAAGTGCGTAAACAGAGTTCTCGGCACCTCCAGAAGGTCCCCTCGTTTAAAACGCTGCGGGTGGCTGTGCTTGACGCAGGCGCGCTTCTCGTCGTCGGACCATTCGGACTCGAAAAAGTTCAAATGGGAGAGAACGGAGAGCTTCTCCACGAGGAACGTAAACAAGTTAAGCATGGCTGACGGTGTTGGCCGTGTGGTGGTGAACGATCTAAACGCTGCGGGGTTTTTATCCCCGAGGAGGAGACGTGAACTTGAGGAAAATCCCAAACAACTGATTGGCCGCCCCCCCCCCCCGACCGCAGCCGGGCTTTTCCGACACGTGCGCCTTCTTTTTCCTGGGGCAGTTAAGATTTGGTTTCAAGAGCTCAGAATGGAATTTTGATAGCCTGAAAATCCCAAAGAAGCCGAGAAAAACAAACAATGACTAAATTCCATGCACGTGCCAGATAACCATGGACGGGCTAACCCCTCGACAACATGAAGCTAATATTCTGGTTGAACATTGGGAATGTATAGTTTACTTTTGCTATATGGTGTGCATTGAAGTTTACATGTAAAGTAACGTTCAATGCCTTTTCCCGACAGTGGAAAAAAACGTGTTTACTGCTAAAAGAAATTAGATGTAATCTAGTTCATTAACTCACAATGGTAGCGCTGTTCCTCGCCATCCCTGATCGAGGATTATGGTGGTGTGAACACAACAGGTTTTTTATTCCCAGAGAAGGCATATGATAGGATAAAGCGTTGTAGGAGCCAAATGACCAGATTATCCAGAGTTCTTGGGTTTCACACTCTCCTCACCAGGGGAATTCCCTGGGAAACTATTGATAACGGTACAGGGGCATTGAGCAGACGCTTTTGTCCAAAGCGACTTACAATCAGTACATTTTGTGGGCATGTGGACAGTTGGAGGAGGGGGATCAAGGGGAGTGAACCGCCGACCCTACGGTGAGTGGATGACCCGCTCTGTCCACCCGCTCTACCCACTGAGCTACTGCCGCCCTTAGTGCCCCTATTGATCCATTTCTTCCTCATTGAGTTGTTGACCACCATTCCACTCAAGGCTTATGAATGACCATAACTGGTCATCGAAAAAGTTGTGTTCTCATTCATTTGTCGGCCCACACCAGATGGAAGTAAGGGTGCTTATTCAGTTTGATCACTTGGATTGTAATAACAATTCATCAATGAACTTGTTGAATTGTGATTATTATATGCCTATCTATTATGAGAATGAAATTGATGAGATTATTTGCCAGGATCATGAAGTTGTAGCTTTAGGCGAAATATATTTGGCTGTTTAAAGTTTAGAATCCATGTTACCATTGACTGCCATCAAAGTACAGAATTGTACCTCAATTCCATTTACTTACTGTAAATACTGTAAAATGTCAGTGCATTTAGGAAAATGTTGATCAAAATGTCTTATATTGTTGCACATTAGCCTACAGTTTCAAGGAAAAAGAGAAAATATGATATAGTAACCAGCAAACATCGCACACAAAAGCAGTGGGTCTAAGCAGACGTGAAGGCCCCCGGTATGAGGACATGCATCTAAACAGCCTGTAAGGTAGGTCATATATGTTTATGTTAGACACCAGTGCGTACTCTGCACAGCGATAGCTGATTGGATAAATATTTACAATCTCCCAAGTCAGGGAACCTAGTGTTGAAATCAAGAGACATTGGTAATTATTCAAAGCCAAATCCAGTCATTCCAGGTCACCCCCAGAGAGCCTTGGCCAACGCACATTACAACCGGTGGTGTTCAATATTTGAATAAATACAATATGCATGATGGAATTTTAACCAGTTTATCCTGCAGTTTCTTGAGTAACTTACAAACCGTGAGTTCTTCTAGCAAATGCAAGCAAACTTGTGCTTTGCTACTTAAACGACAGAATATCTCTCATATGAACAATTTGACACATCATGTCAAATGATCGTTCATAAATGTTGTTTTGATAGCTGCGTGTGTGTGCAGGCCTTCTCCCTCAGCCCTTGTTCAGCTGAGGAGACTTAGTGCCTTGACCACGAGTTGAACCCTGCAGCAGCTTTGGAGCAAACCCTTGCTCTCAGTCTTGTGCAGATTTACTCTGGGGTGAGATGACCCCTCATATACACCCGTGGCCACTGGGGAACCCTGAAAGATGCGCTCCACACCTTTTTTTTCCATGGTGGGCTCCAACTGTGAAATGAACCTTGAGTTGATGACAGACCAACACATTGTGAATGTGAAAATGTTCCAACTGTAATTGTTTTGGATTTGAGTTCATGGTGGATGCAAGCATGCGACAGTCCGATTGAATCCAGCTTATTTATGTATGTATGTATTTATGTATTTATTTAGATATATACTGTATATTTATATTGTATATCTGAAAGCGTACACATACTGAAGTATCAGAACCCTAAGAGGACCACTAATAGAAACATATGTTATACTGTTCATAGTAACTCATTCTGATATGATAGAATGTTACTGTATCACTTTTACCACAGTCAGAGGGCCAATGGAATGGAGGGCCAATGGACATAATAATAACATAATTGTGGATTTTGGGGTTCTGTGGTCCTTAAAAGCCCATTGGTAACTATTTATTACTTGCTTGGAAACTGGGAAGGCTGAACGTTAAGAGAGGGAATTCTGTCAAGATTCCAAAGTTCCTAAACCTATTCCGAACCAGTGTGTGTGTGTGTGTGTGTGTGTGTGTGTGTGTGTGTGTGCGTGCGCGTGTGTTTAAAGCTCTTAGTGTGAATGATCATCATTGTTTCACTACTTGTTTTGAATATTAAATCTGTAATACTTAATAAATGTGCATACATTGAGATTAAACCGAGGTACGACCAGGACACAAAAAAAACTATTTGCAACATATTGGTTTTCCCCGTTATGGTTATGTTGAGCACTTTGGAAGCAACGCAGAATTTTGTCGAAAGGAAAATGTTTCTCCATATAACACTCTTTATCACTCTTTAACACACTTATTTGTAACTGCAAAGACCTCGTCCATGGAAGGAATCGCTCCCTCTCTGCCTCGCATGTGAAGAGAGAAGCTGACCATTTCCATCTGGTACGCATCCATAAAGACGTCGGTTCACACAGAGTTCAGACCTGTTTAGGTTCACGGGCCCACCAGTTCATTCCAGGGTCAGCCAGAACTTTTATCTGACTTGTGGCTGTACCCTCTCATAAAACTGAAACCCCCACGGTAGTCAATGCTAGATTTATAGTCCAATGTCGTCTACCCAGGGGTGGGGTTTGCCCGGTTGTAGGTTATCACATGTATCTTCAATGTTTGTTTTACTTGAGGAGAACCTGTACAAAATCTGTAGCCCCATGACAAAAAGTACACATTTACTCACGCCATACGGATTTAAGTGTCAATGCAGTCAAATGTTACTGTTCAAATACTGTTGGCTGGTACACGATACTGGCACTTTAATCACTCTTTGTAAATTGACACTTAGTCAGAGATGTTGTATACTAGCAGTGGTTAACCTAGCAGTTGAAATGCTTGAAACTGGAATGCTTGAAACTTGTTCTGGTGACTTTCTTACTGTATTAGCAGCAATGAAATGTTTCACCTTCTTATGACAAATGTACTCTTTGTAAGCGCTTTGGATAAAAGCGTCTGCTAAATGCCCTAAATGTAAATGTAGCCTACTGCAATTAAATAACACAACTTTTCAAATGCTGCATTGTGGTAGCCTGACATCACCAGACAAATTCTCAAACTTGTATTAATCTGGAACATCTCAGTTCTTTTTCACTGTCCATGGGGTGCACAGAATTATAACAGCAATGAAGTGTTTCACCTTCTGACAAATGTCCTTATTGTAAGTCGCTTTGGACAAAAGCCTCTGCTAAATGCCCAAAATGTGAATGTGGATCAACGGGCGCAGAACAGACAACAGAATAGGCCTGCAACCAATCAGAGCCATGCGAAGTGTGACACATCTGCGGCAGCACACTTGGTTGTTCATAAAGATTAGTTGTGATTGGCCCGACTGGGCCAGGTGTGCCAGGAGTCTGTCTGTACGGGAGGGGGGGCCAGTCGCAAACGATACACAGGCTTGCAGATTCGTCTGGTTCCCAGGCCAGCGTTGTATGGCAATGGAGTTGATTACAAGTGACAAGCAATCATCTAAGAATCATCTAATCATCTAATCATCTACCATCTTCAAACCAATTTCAACACTTTTTATCACATACACTCTTGCGCCATTCCCTTGTCAAATGAAATGCAAGTTATCAAATATGCACATTTAGTTATTTAACGTGATTGTGTGAACAGTAGGGGAAACTTATTCAGAGATTAGTAGTTTGACACCCACTAGTGGCAGTTAAAAGCAACCATGGGATCCAAAATGTGTATTCATTTAAAGAAGTGTATTCCTAAATTAGAAATATTTCTTAATGAGTTTAATGCAGTGTTAATTTGTGATCTGTATTGTCAGATTAGTTTGAAACCTATGAGATGACACATCAAAAGAATGTTTGGGTTTATTATCCTTATTAATACATGAAATGTTTGGTTATCCGTGTTTTGTTACAGAAACTGTTATATTATACATGTTATAAGAAAATTCCCAGAAATTCAGGAATATATTTGATCAACTGCATTTAATTCAAATCAAAAATCTAATCAAAGTCAAAATTTGAATTGCCTTTGAGTTTAGACTTCTTGTGCAAACAACAACATGTCTGTCTTGCGAAACAGAAAAAAAAAAGATTGAAACATGTAGATAGTACAGATTAGTCACTCCAGACGCATTTCCAGTTTGTATTGTATTTGCAACATTTTGACCACCCACCCACCATCCCTTTTTCAACTCAGCTGGAACAAAACGGTCAATGACATGAAGCAAAATCTGGGAAATCGGACAACAGACAGCAGGTTGACTCATCGCTGTGCTTCTAGTGCTGAGTCAGGTCATGTGTGGGATGTTTACCCATGGAGCCCTTATCACCCCGAGTCCCTCTTCAGATAAATATATAGCAGCAGAGTCCGTTATGAGCTTCATTCCCCCCGTAAAGGACAACAAGGCGAGAGCCGAAGCAAAAATGAATTTGCTAATTTTCGGAGCGCTGACGCTGCTTTTCGCTGTCACATCAGCAGTAAGTACCGAAGGCCGACCAGAAGCAATCTATTTTTTTCCCATGTAAAATACCAGCGTAGAGCAATATTAACAGTATACCACCTTCACTTTTGTCTTCTGTAGCAGAGAGGGGACAGCTCCAACATCCGCTCCAGCTCTCGTGACTGTGTAGTCAATGATGAGTTTGTAAGTATCCCTGAGGATCCTGTGAATTCCCAAATTCACTGCTTTGAATTATAATTTTTTTTGTGTGTGCGATTCTCACATACAGTACATATAATGTTTATTTTGTTGTTATCAATTCCATTTCGGAATTTTAGGCAGCAGGATACTGTACTGGTTAGGGTGTTCGACTCCCGGTCAAAAGGTTCTGGGTTTGACCCTTAATGTCTGTTATCTACCTATAGGCGTCATCGATCTAGATACCTCACCACAACCTGATCCTTAATTACATATAATTGTAATCCCTCTAGATTGCTTTGGGTGAAAATATCAGTGAAGTTGCATCGAAGACAAACAACACATTGTGCTTTTATTCAAAACATGAATGAAAGCTAAATCTTTTTTCTGTTTTTTTTTTAGGGAAGGTACTGCCCAACCACCTGTGGTGTGGCTGACTACCTGTTCAAGTACTCCCCCAATGTCATGGAAAACTTAGATTATATGCTGGTTGAACTGGAACGAATAGGCAATATAACAAGGGGAGCTGAGGAGAAAGTCATCTTCATGAGAGACTCGACGACGCTGGCCCAGAAGACCTCACAGCCAGGTAGAAATGAGACGATGTCAAAGGTCTGGTTATCGCCAGGGAGTTGAATCTCAGGATGCTGAGACACAGCTGCCGTTCCTTCAGGTGCCTCTCCTGAAGGACATTGTTTGTTTTGGGATTTTTCCACAGATATGCACTACAAAAAGTCATCCAGTATGCTGGACGATGTTCTCCGTTTTGAGAAGACCATCATCACTCAGGAGCAGCAGCTCTAGTAAACTCTCCAATTAACCAATGCAATTTCATTCTGGTGAAACACGTTTTGTTTGTTAATGCCATCACAAGCGAACACAGACCTATTTCTCATTTCCTCCCATTTTGGCAGTGAACTCCAGACTTTGCTTTTGTCAAACGATCGGCGGATGCAAGACCTGAGTCAGATCACCCGTCAGCTGGAGCAGAGTTGCAGTGAGCCGTGCAAGGAAAGTGTGGAGATCCAGCCAACCATTGGAACAGGTGACGTGACCCGGGGCCCCGCGGACCTTCCCACCGCATCTGAAACCCTTTCACAATCGCGCTCATGTCCTTGTTCCCTTGTTTAGCTAACAGCTAATCAATATTTGGCATCGAACAGGATGAGTAAACAATGAGATGCATTCCACTCGCCCTCTCAAAACTTTGTACTTTGTTTCTTTGAAAGCTTGTGTGTGTAAGCTCTATGACAAGCAGTATACTCAGGGTTAAATCATCTGTACCGGGGATTCCTGTTAAAATAGAAATCGAACAATAACTCAAGTTACAATAACAAATTTCTAAGGTGTGATGAAATCATGAACCATTATCATAACGATAATATATGTGTATTTTCCGTCATTCAGACTGCCAGGATATTGCCAACAAAGGAGCCTCTGTCAGTGGTCTGTACTATGTGACGCCAGCGAGGGCCACAGAGCCCTTCCTGGTCTACTGTGAGATTGACAACTATGGTCGGGGCTTCACTGTGCTCCAGAGGGTAGGTTTCATCTCTTCTTCATCAAACACCTTCAGCTCATTAAAGCTGGAGCACAGACACACTGGAGGGCCCCATCGCTCGTTTTTTCCTCAACGACACAAATACCACTTTGCTCTCACGTTCTCAGAGAAAGAACGGAATGGTGCCCTTCAACCGCAACTGGATCCCGTACAGGGAGGGCTTCGGATACCTTTCCCCTGACGACAGCACGGAATTCTGGCTTGGCTTGGAGAAGATGCATCTTTTGACCAGCAGCGTGACCCTCCCATATGTCCTGAGGATAGAGATGGTTGACTGGCAGGGCAACAAAAGGTATAAGTCATAGTCCCAGGTACCTCCCCCCCCAAAAAAAACCCTTCAAAGTCCATCCATGGTTCACCGTGGCAGCACAGCACGACGCAGGGGACTAAACTAGCGCCCGCCCCCGCCCACCGCTAGGTACGCCGACTACAACACGTTCCGGGTCGGACCGGAGACGGACAAGTACCGTCTGACCTACTCCTTCTACATGGCCGGCGACGCAGGCGACGCCTTCGACGGCTTTGACTTCGGGGACGACGCCAGCGACAAGGCCCACACCATCCACAACGGCATGCAGTTCAGCACCCCCGACAACGACAACGACAAGTACGACGGCAACTGTGCCCTGCAGGACTCCTCCGGCTGGTGGATGAACCGCTGCCACGCCGGCCACCTGAACGGCAAATACTACCCGGGTACGCAATTTAATGCTATTTTTGTGCATTTATTTAATGCAATTTCCCTCAGGGATCATTAACGTATTTCTGTCTGTCTGGGTGAGGAGAGAGAGAGCCCCCGGGGAGCCTCCCCCCCCATCCCCAAGCCCGCGTCGAGGGGGGGGGGGGGGGACACACCCAAGTGTTCCCTCCCCGCTACATGCCAGTGAATCACATGATTGTGGCATTGTAGCATCACAATTTGCCACCTCATCAATCACATCCCCCCCCCCACACACACACCGATTACTAGTACTGTACATGTTCTAAACATGCCTGTGTGTGTGTGTGTGTGTGTGTGTGTGTGTGTGTGTGTGTGTGTGTGTGTGCCTGTGCCCCCCGCCCCCATCCAGATGGAAATTACGCAGCGAAGGATGCCGGGGAGTTCGCCTTCGACAATGGCATCATCTGGGTGACGTGGCACAACCGCTGGTACTCTCTGAAGGAGACCACCATGAAGATCATCCCCGTCAGTCGGATCGGCACCCACGGAGGACAGCAGTCTGGGATCAAGGAGTTCGGAGGCCTCTAAGACCGCCGTCAAACCACAAGCTAATCCCTGAGCTACAACAAATACAAGTTTCTCCCCAGTGCCGGGAAATTAAAATAACTAGTTTGAACTAGTGCTGTGGGTTTTTTTTTTTTTTTGTATTTTCCCGAAAAACAGACGGCAAACATAAACACAGATCGACACAACAGACTCTCTCTCTCTCTCTCTCTCTCTCTCTCTCTCTCGCCCTCGTTCTCTGTTTAGTGTCATTAAACACATTAAACACAAAACATAGAACTTGTCATGTCTTGTGTGCTGGGCTCCTAAGGGACGTGTGGGTGATGCATGTCACCAAGGTTTTCATGGTGCCGATGGGTCGACTCTTCTTTATCCAATGTGTTCACATTTAGTCAAACGCTTCTGTCCAACCCGATGAACAAGCGAGGCCCGAACACAAAGCCTACAACAAGCCCACAACCTGTAAAAAGTTAAAAATAAAAGTCTGTACCAAAACACCAAGCTTGCAATAGAAGCGGTCAGCTGACGCAAGCACGTCAACACAGAAACAACAAGCAGTGCAACGCAATCTGATCATGTGTGGATCATTTACATCATTTACGCATCGGACTAGGGGGTTTGCGGGGTCTTGCGGAAACAGAGGAGGGAGGGGGAGTATGTTTGCAGCCTGTAGAAAGGTCGAGTGAGGGTGCACTACATACATAATAAGTGAGCTATTGGCCGTGGGTGGAGGGATCCATTGGAATCAAGGATTAGCTACTGAGCCAGTAGACCACTACGTACAAACACAAAGTACACTTTGGTTGGATGAATTAGGCAAAAGTTATTTGATGTACTCTACTGAACAAACATCATCCAGATTTGCCAAACTCCACATTAGCAGGAACAGTTAATGTGATTCAAGCACATACTTTGTTCTCTTGTTCTCTTTAAGAACTACCTTTGTAGTAGCTAAATAGTAAGCAAGCTATTAACGGGTCATTAGAGACTATCGCCTTAAAAAAGGAAAATCAACTTTTTAACTATAATCGCTTTGCATCATCCTGGAGTCTTTCTCTCCTTAAGGGGGCGTACATTTTAAAAGACGCTCGTGTGATCCTCAGTCTACCCGGAAGTGGACTAGACGATCATTGTTTACTTCCGGGGCGTTTGGGTATCGTTTTTGCGCCGCTTGTGAATTAGTTTCTCTGTGGATTATAAAGTAGTACAAAAGACTGAGCTTAATCGTTCAAAAATCCAGTCTTATTTTGTGTGCTAATTGTCCGTTTTATTTAACGCCGCAATGACCGAGGTAACGTATCACACAACTTCTCATGACTTTTCATTTGTTTGTTCTCGTGTTGACGCTAATGTTACATAGCATGCTTCTTCTGGAGCACTACCGCAGTTGTCGTTTTGGATGTTATGTTTAAGAGATGCTAAATTGGGCCAATACCGTCGTCTGTGTATCTATCGGGAAATACTTTTTTTTTTTAAACGACGAATTTATTTCAGGATGTGCAAAAGCACTCGGTCCACACGCTGGTCTTCAGATCCCTCAAAAGGACGCATGATATGTTTGTGTCTGATCATGCGAAACCGATCGCACTGGACGACCACAGGTAAGGCCCGCTTGTGTGTTACATGAATCTAAGAATGTATCCCTGCTTTTTTTTATTTTTTATAAATAGATGCAATTACATTACATTTCTTAATAATTCATTCATAATGCCGGCTGATGACATCCTGTTATTGTAATCGCAGTCACCAGGTGAAGATGTCCTCGAAGTTAAAAGCTGATTATGGCGCAGTGTTGCACATGCCCGTACTCAAGGAAGGGAAGGACAGAGCTATACATGCTGGCCTTCATGGACACCAGATGAGCACAGAGCCAGGTGTGTAGGCAGAATAAATCAACCCGCGTATGTCCTTCTACAAAACCCCATTTGTTCATTCGTAGTGTTGTCCCTTACACTAGTGATTTGGGTATAATTAAGTTCGTCTTTTAGGAGACGACCCAGAATACCTTGTGACTGGGACGCACGCATACCCATCAGGACCTGGTAAATACGTGTGCAAGTGCAACATTATATTGCATAGTTGAAATAGTTTTTTGCTTACTGTGTTAACTTTATGTGAATGGTTGTTAATAGGAGTAGCCCTGACTGCAGAAACTAAGATACACAGGATGCCCAGTGAAGGAGGAGTCCATTCAATGGCTTTGGCCTTGCCTCCCTCCCAGGCCAGGTACTGTAAACTTTCAGGATGGCTCACCATTTAGCATTAAACCACATTCAGTTAATGATGTTTGACTTATTTCCTCCACGTTTAGTAGATTCCAAAAATCGATTTCCATGATTTATGTCATGTTTAAATAGCCTCTGATTTCTGCAGCATCATGAGTGTGTGTGTGTGTGTGTGTGTGTGTGTGTGTGTGTTTTGCTCAGACAAGACGCCAGCCGCACCGCCGCCAGCGTGGGGGACATTCACAGACACGCGGGAATAGCAGAAAGGTCCCTGCCCCCGAACTCGTCTCTGGTAAGGTCTCAGCGCGCCGGCGTCCCTCCTGACCCGTAGTGCCGGTGGGCCAAAACGACGAGCTGGAGCTGATTGCTCATTGTGTCGTTTGCTGCAGATGCACCTGGAAGGAGGCGGCACCAAGACCTCGGCTCTTGTGAGGAAAGCGCCCACCATGCCCAAGCCCCAGTGGCACCCCCCCTGGAAGCTGTTCAGGGTAACACGTTTTTTTCCTTGCGCTGATGCAGTCGCCGCGCCAAACGTCCGGTGTGTTAATCCGGCCCGCGTCGGAAGCCGCTTGTCGATCGGAATCACGTCGGGGGGGCGGGGGGGGCAACGTGTTGACGTTCTCTCGCCCCGTGTTTCAGGTCATCAGCGGTCACCTGGGCTGGGTGAGGTCCATAGCGGTGGAACCGGGCAACCAGTGGTTCGTCACAGGCTCCGCCGACAGAACCATCAAGGTACGTGGAGACTCCCGCCATAAGGTTGAGTCACTCGTGTTGTCTGAGCTGCTTTGAAATGCAGGCCTGAATCGAGCTCACGGCTAAACGGTTTGGGTTTTTTTGGGATTTTCGGTTTTCTCGGTCAGATTTTGATTAGCCACCTCCTTTGCAGCGAAGCCTAGCAATTTATAGCCTTAAAATGGTTTATTGTAATTCAAAATAAAAATACAAATTATATTATAATAAATTATTTTGTAATTATGTCGTTACTCTGGGAGTAACCCTGAGATGGCTTGAGACTGTACGTCATGTGTGTTACTGTCGGTGGTCTTCCCAGATCTGGGACCTGGCCAGCGGGAAGCTGAAGCTGTCTCTGACGGGACACATCAGCACTGTGCGTGGTGTGGCAGTCAGCTCCCGCAGCCCCTACTTGTTCTCCTGCGGTGAGGACAAGCAGGTCAAGTGTTGGGATCTGGAGTACAACAAGGTACAATGCTGGGCACACTCTGCTGTATAGTCCAATACTACTGTTGGTATCGGACTGGGCACTCATTGTTCTTCTACTGTGTTCATCGGGCATTGAACCCAGAGCTAAAACACCCATGGTAAAGCTGATAATCTGCATAGGATGTATCAGGCAAATGGTGTTAATGTATTATTTGTATTGTTTTACTTTTATATATTTCAAATTTTTAATAAACAAACTGCATGCGTGCGCTTCCATTGCCACTGCGCTTCCCCTCAACACTGTGTGTGTGTGTGTGTGTGTGTGTGTGTGTGTGTGTGTGTGTGTGTGTGTGTGTGTGTGTGTGTGTGTGTGTGTGTGTGTGTGTGTGTGTGTGTGTGTGTGTGTGTGTGTGTGCGCGCGCGCGCGCGCCCCACCCCCCCCCCCCCCCCCACTGTGTGTGTGTGCGTGCGCGTGCGTGCCCGGCCCACTGCACTTCCCCTCAACACTGTGTGTGTGTGTGTGTGTGTGTGCGTGCGTGCGCGCGTGCGTGCGTGCGTGCCCGGCCCACTGCACTTCCCCTCAACACTGTGTGTGTGTGTGTGCGTGTGCGTGTGCGCGCCCCCCCGGCCCACTGCACTTCCCCTCAACACTGTGTGTCTGTGTGTGTGTTCCGCCCATTAGGTGATCCGGCATTACCACGGCCACCTGAGCGCCGTGTACGACCTGGACCTCCACCCCACCATCGACGTGCTGGTCACGTGCAGCCGTGACGCCACCGCCAGGGTCAGCATGTGCTCTCCCATCAGTCTCTCCTCTGACCATCCGCATGAAAAGCCACATTCAGGCTTTCAAGGTCGCGATAGTGAGCGTAAGCTCTTTACAGCCGAATCAGCCCTAAAAGCGTGCAACGTGACCAATGTGTGGCCCTTTTTAAATATACATGCACAATCTGCGTAGAAGTAGTCATTCGAAACGGGTACAGCGGTCAACTTCATGGTTCCCGGTGTGTGGACGTACGTGCCGAGCATGTCGCAACGATATTCCATTTTCAACAGATTCATACAACTTAGACATGTAAGCACCACAGCCTGCAGCCAGCGGGCGGGAAGCCGGTGGCTGTAAAAGCATCGGTGGGCCCCCTCGCGTGGTCAAATGTAAAAGCGAATGTGTTTCTGTCCGCGGCGTCTCTCTCTCCCCCCTGCACGACGGCCCCCCGAAGGTGTGGGACATCAGAACGAAGGCCAACGTGCACACGCTCTCCGGCCACACCAACACCGTGGCCACGGTGCGATGCCAGGCCGCCGAGCCCCAGATCATCACAGGTAGAGACGCAGGGAAAACCGCCTCGGGTCTTCGGGACTGCGATTCGATTCATGGGAGTCTTAATGCCAAGGATTGTGAACCACGTTTTTTTTTTTTTTTTTTGTGTGGGCATCGTTCTTGGTGAACCCTAAGCCCTATGAAAGCAGTGGTCGAAAATAACGAACACAGTTTTCGCCATTTGCCCCATGTTGGGTCAGTAAGCGTCGTGGGATTTGAGCGCTGATGCAAACACTGCCACAATGCCCCATGTCTTTGTCCCCGTTCTCCGTAGATACACCTTTGCCTCTGGCTCTGCCGATAACATCAAACAATGGAGGTTCCCGGACGGCAGCTTCATCCAGAACCTCTCTGGGCACAACGCCATCATCAACACTCTGGCGGTCAACTCTGACGGGGTCCTGGTGTCTGGAGGTATGACGGCCGCCGTAGAGCGTAGTGGCCCGGACCGTGTCCCGTCGTGTAGGATGGGAAGGAGCCTTTGCAAGCGGGGTCGGGTTGAAATCGGATTCGAGCAGCCGCCGGTAGCCAGGGCGCTCAGGAGGGGTGCAGTGTGGGAGAACTCGGGGAAGGGCGAAGGTTCGATCCCCCGATGTCTGCTTCCAACCCATGGAAGAAAAGGCCCAACGTCTAAGCCGCTCCCTGAGGGATGGTGTCTGGAATTGCTGCAACCCCGCATGCAACGGTCGCCTAAAGGACCCGCAGGGTGGTCTAGTAGTTGAGGGGGGGGGTTTGTCTCCCAGCAGAAAGGGTCTGAACCCGTACAGACGTAGTCTGTTTGTAGGCAACCACGAGCATGGCGCCTCACCCATAACTGCTCCCGAATGACCCCCAAAATTGGATACATGCATTTGCTTAACAAGTAATTAGGCAGTAGCTCAGTATGTAGAGCGGGTGGACAGAGCGGGTCGTCCACTCACCATAGGGTCGGCGGTTCGATCCCCTTGATTCCCCCCTCCTCCTCCAACTGTCCACATGTCGAACCCCCACCAATGGTACTGATTGTAAGTCGCTTTGGACAAAAGCGTCTGCCAAACGCCCCTTTACCCTTTTATGTTCTATTTAATTATCGCATTCTAAACCGCCATGGCTGAGTAGTAAGCCCGCCTGGTGATGGGCAGTTTGGTGTTCTGTTGCTAACCCGACCCTTTCGCTCCCCCCCCCCAGCGGACAACGGGACCATCCACATGTGGGACTGGAGGACGGGCTACAACTTCCAGCGCATCCACGCGGCGGTGCAGCCAGGCTCCCTGGACAGCGAGTCGGGGATCTTCGCCTGCATGTTCGACCACTCGGAGAGCCGGCTCATCACCGCCGAGGCCGACAAGACCATCAAGGTGTACCGGGAGGACGACATGGCGGTAAGCGGGCGCCGTGGTTACAGACCCCCGTTTGCGTACGATTCGTGTGAAGTGGCGAAAGTCTGACATTGTTCGTTTATGATGAGGTGCAATGGGTACAATATCATAGTGTTGCTGATGACGATGTATTGATTGTAATATATTTTATTGATTTTGGATGCGGTACAAAAAAGACATAAGGGTTCATGGGATACACGACATTTGAATTAATCTCGTTTTCATAATTTTCTGGATTTCAGACGGAAGAAAGCCACCCAGTCAACTGGAAGCCAGAGATCCTCAAGAGGAAAAGATTTTAATTTCCCAATCTTTCCAAATGTTTTTTATTTTTTTTATTATTTTTTTTTTACTAATTATAACAAAATCGGTGTACTAGTCAGTGCTCTACAAATGTCATCCGTTAATTGATTTTTGCCTAATGAGGAGGCAAACTTTCCACGACTAAAGCGACCGTGACAAAAAAAAAAAACCTTCACCGCTTCTCTTCATTCAAGAAACCATTTGCAGTCTTCGGTGTACGACGGCAGCCCAGCAAAGCGGCCATCTTGGACCGCCAGGAACCTGCCGCTGTGTTTGTTCTTGATGATGACTGCCCGTCTGTAGCTTTGATCCATCGGGTCTGCCAGCAGAAGCCACTCCTCAGTCTCCTGAGGACCGGCTGTAGTATACACACGGCCCCCACGATGGACAGAACGGGCTGTGTCACACGCATGGGCCTCACCGGGCTGGGAACTGGCTGTATAGTACGCACGGGCCTCACCGGGCTGGGAACTGGCTGTGTAATACACACAGTCCTCACCGGGCTGGGAACTGGCTGTATAGTACGCACAGTCCTCAGCATGGTCAAATCCTGCACAAAAGACGTGTGTTGAAATGACACGGCATGAATCGGTTTTCTTTCGTTTGTATTGTCCCAACAGAATGCCAGTTGTACATAGAGGAAAACCTCACGTTCCCCTCTTCCTGGCTTGCAATGTGATGTTTATATTGGTTCATTAATAAAAAAATAAAAACAACAACTAAAAAGACCGTTTTGGGCTGCGTTGCGTCGTTTGGGTTTGTCTCCACCTACCGAGGTATCCCCTGGTGGCCACATTCCGGAAGTATTTGCAGCCGTTCCCCTTGCTCTCCTCCCAGGAGCTCCGCTCCCCTGGATCCTCGTGGAGCTCCACTAGACCGCCGGCGTCACTGTCCGGGTCCCACGACCGCCCGCCTGTCGACGTAAACCCACACTCGTGTGACACGCGGCCATTGGAACAAAGCTTTGCAACTGCGCGTGCATGTGTTCTGTGATCAGTAATGGAGTGATTATACCCGCCGCGCTCAGAATGGCCCCTGTGTGTGTGTGTATGCATGTGCGTGTGTGTATGTGTGTGTGCGTGTGTGTGTGCCTGTGTCTTTTAAGTTGAGGTTCGTTCAGCGGCTCTGGATGGGGCGACATCCCGCGAGGTTAGTTTGATATCGCTGAACTGTCCCTAGCCGTTATTTTGATGAGACCACTGCACCACTCTACTGTGGGGCGTAGCCAGTGGGGGGCCACGGCCACCATTGATCAGAGGATGGCCATCCCGCTGCCCCCCCCCCCCCCCCCCCCAGTCTGAGAAAAAAGAAGAAAAAAAAAAGATCCTGAACAGAAACGGTCTAAAGAAAGCTGAAATATATGCGTTATTTTTATTTTAAGTCTTATATTTTCATTTGTCACTTAACGCTACTGTAATTTGCACTAAAAACATCCCCGTCCCGAACCACCTGACATAATCATGACACATCACACAACATCTAAGCACCCATTCCAATAACATGGGATTATCAATAAGTCATTATTAGTGTCCATAAGAAAGTCAATCCATTGTTTATGGCCTGACGGGCCGCGGGAAAACCACTGCTCTGAGTGACGCGGGGCGTGAGTTTTAAAAATAGACATTTTTGTCAATCAAGTGCCACCCCAAATAAAAAGACTCGCCCCAGCTGGCCCCCCCAGAAATAATGTCCTGGCCACCGCCCTGGCCCGGCGTAGCCCATCTTTGATCCCTCGCCGGACAAAAATGCAATATATCGATTCGTTCCCTGCCATTAGATTATACTTTACTCATCCCACAGCGGCGAGAGTTACTTATGTAGATGAGATGGACACGGGGAAACGTTCCGTGATCATTGATCTGATCGTGATTCTTCTCCCATTGACACACATGCCGTCATGTGAACACCACACACACGCACACGCACACGCACACACCTGAGTCCCGGATGTAGAGCATGGACTGCGCGTGGAGGAACCGCCGTCCCGGCCTCCTCTTCGGAGGGCGCCTCTCGCCGGGCTCAGGCTCGTCGGTGGCGTCGGCGGGCGCCTCGGGCGGCGCCAGGAGGTGGCCGGCGTTGTACGTGATCTCCGCCTCCAGGGACTGCAGGCATCTTTCGAAGTGCTCGTCGTTTGTCTCTGCGTTTCTGGTGGAGCGGGAGGAACCAGACGGGTGACAATGATGCCCGCTGACCTTTAGTCTGCCTTTAGTCATCCAAGGTGATGTGCAGCCCATACCTGCTTATTCATTATCTTAATGTATGTCTTAATGTATCGTAATGTATCTTAATGTATCAGAAGTCAATAAGCTTGCTTTGGGCAAAAAGTCAAGTTTGGCAAAATCGCCCTACAATACCTCCCCCAGGACTTGCTCACCTGAAGTCCACCCAGAGCAGCCCGGCGGTGACCAGGCCCAGCCACTCGCTGGCCTCCCAGTTGCGGGCCAGCATGACGGGCACGGTGGCCACCTCCCGGGAGTCGGCGTAGCTCAACTCCCGCTTGCAGCTGCGAGAGGCCTGGTAGGCCGGGGTCATGAAGGGGCAGATGACCGCCGCCTCCTCCACGCCCGCAGCCATCCTGGTGGTTGCACGCACACACACGCACACGCACACGCACACGCACACACACACACAGACACACACACACACACACACGCACACACACACACAGACACACACACACACACACACATACACACACACACACACACACACACGTGCACCCACATAAATGCGCACAAACACACACACACACACACACAGAAAATCAGGAATGTTAGAAGAACCAAGTTGTCACAGTTGTCTGACCCGGGGCCCGTTTTTTGCTTTTTGATAAGTCTCTCA
>OMKI01004112.1:4882-17441 GCA_900302315.1 Phycis blennoides
GGGGAGGAGGAAAAGAGGGGGGGGGGGGGGGGGGGGGGGGGGGGGGGGGGGGGGGGGGGGGTACATCTGGATACATCTGGGTACAGCTGGGCTCTTGGGTTGAATAAACGTCCCTCCACCCTCCATACACGCTTGTATTGCCCCACATTAAATCTGACTTGCTAGGGATAACTGGATATTATTAATTGTCTGTAAGAGACTGTCTTGGCTTTCTATGTGTGATTAGCAATGAATTCATATTTTTAACCAATGTAGAAATCACATGAAAAGACCAGATAAGCATTGCTATCATATCTCTGAGGCATGCAGGTCGACCAGTGGTGGTGTGCACCTCTTATCGCGGTCGAGACGGCGCCCCTTTCATCCAAGGTTGCCACTGAAATACCTCACACCAATTAGCACTACTCAAGATTGCTGTTCTGTATGGTTGTAACATGAAACATGCACAAGTGCAAATCAGCCTACACATCTAGCACGGGTATATAACAACACTGTATATTTCTGTATTTATAGCTGGTCCTGGCACCCATTAATCATAAACCTTTGTCACTTGTTAGCGTGGTATGTCTTTTAGAAAGCTCTTGGTGCACTGCAATGGTGTCACAACTATCTCCTTATAAATAATTCCGGGACAGACCCATTTGAATCCACTTCTCTGCTTGCTGTGGCTTAGTGACAGTTTGTTTGATACTGATACGGATCAGTCATTTTGGGTCACGGCCCACTGGGTTAAGAGGAGAGAAAGTGAGCAGCGTCAGGACAACCACCATCAGTAAGCACCAACAGTGCTTACTGATGGTGGTTGTCCTGATGCTGGCCACTGCGACTCCAAGGGTCAAAGTGGAGTGTGAGATTTAAAGGGAGAGGGACATGCATAGTTTCAGTTGTAGATGTATGTAACAAAGACAATAAATGACCAAGGTATATTTCATCTAGTGCCTATATTGGATGGTGCAATACTGACTGAATGTTTCCATAATTTTCCTGACTTTCCTGTCCGGCATCAATTAAGTATCTATCCTATCTTTTAATGCCAGAAAGTGTCCTAACCCCGATTCTCATGACAAATTGATGAATTGACTACATATGACCTATTATACAATATATGAGTAAATATGATTACCCAGATCCTGCATGTCTGCAAGATAGCAACAGTGTAACTTTGTGGGCTCTTTAGTATTGAGATACTCAAATAGTGAAATAAGTTTATACCTTCCAATATTCCAAAAATGTTTGATTTCAATGACAATGACATATAACCTTTTTTATTTTTACTTTATTTATTTACTCCTGCAGTACTTCCATTTTACTTTTCAATTGCGCACCAATATATACCACAGCAAATTCCTTGTATGTAAAAATACTTGGCAATAAATCGTTCATGATTCCTGATTCCTGAACCTACAACTCATGCAGAACTATTAACATTATATCTGCCCATTTCACAATCTGCTCCACACATTCAGAATTGCTTCCCCAAATCCCCTTTCTTCTTTGGGGAGTGTCAGCTGGAGGCCAGAAAGCTGCTTCTCCTCTCTGATAGAAAACAGTGATTTGTGATTGCAGACATTCTAAACACGGACACTGAACACATTGAACACACAGCTCATTGTTTCTTGTGCTCCTATATATTGCAGTACCTCCATTCCACAGCCGGCAACTGTTTCTGTTAATTCAAGTATTTCCATTATCTCTAAAATAAGATATTTTAATAGGCAATCTGCTCGCCTGTCTGGTGTTCCAGCTGGCTTTAATTGGAGTCAGCTAGAGCTGCTGGTAGAGTGGCCAAGCGTTAGGACTGATTGAGTCTTGGACAACGGTGGAACAAGCCCGATTTAATCTATTTTATCTTATGAGTTAAAATCATCTGGAGATTAGTCCTCCACATCAGAGTCATGTGCTTCTGAGAATGATTTAGCATTATTCTAAGCCAATGATGATCACTGTTTAAGAAACACGTCTTCATATTGGACACACACGCACACGCACACGCACGCACACACACACACACACACACACACACACACACACACACACACACACACACACACACACACAGTGAATCATAACAGTGAATCATCCCTGTCATGGTGTCCAGAGCTTTCAGTGTCTTTCAATACAGCTAGTGCTTTAATTAGCAGAGAATCTAAATGCTACCTTTGGCAATGTTAATACCATGCTCTACAGGCGAAGTGAGGCTTGGCCTAGATGCATGTCTAGGATCTCCAATTGAGAAAATGACTTCCATTGAGATCAAGATGGAGTCCTTCCTGAGGATCTTGGAGGCCCTGTTACCTTAACCATGACTGATGACCAATGGATAAATAAACAGTTCAGTTTTATTAAGTTACATATATATTTCAATATGATTTTATTACAACAGAAAAGAGAAGTTAAGATTGGCACTTTTACATTCACATTCATAAGGAGAAATTGAGTACAGCTCAATATGAAAATAATTCTTATTCTGATGGCTACAGTAGAAGTCCATTTATAATTTATTTACAATTTACATTTACAATACAATTTTAACAAAATCTGAGCTTAAATTTAAAAGCTAGTTCTAGTATTTGCTGTTTTTGATAATGTTTAGAGTTGTAAATAAGAAGATTAGAAACATTATGTACCAAAAAACCCCACGGTTTCTCTGCCATAGAGAAGTGTTGCATTGTGATAAACAGGCACGATGAACTCCCTGCACCAATCAGAAAATATGCCCTGATTGGTCAGAAATTAGCCAGGAGCGGTCTACAATATAAATGGTCTCATGAAGAGGCAGGCACACAGTCAACCGGAGCCGATATTTCACAGAGCATTTCGGTCATTAATGGCTGACTGATGGCTCTGGTGTTTGTAACATTACACCCAAATTATAGCTCCTAAATCATACCTACAGCACAAATAAATTACTGTATGAGTCACCGTATTGCTGAACGATTGTCAGTCTTGCGTGCAAGAGCTTGAGAGAAAGTGCTGTTTATACAGGTTTACCTGAGGACATTTTCTTTTTACTTAATCAGTGGATGTAGACAGTGGTGGTTCTGTTTAATAATGTGTGTGTGGGTTGTAAAGTGGGCATTCAGTTGCCTAGTTAAAGTCCTGAATAATCAAAGTCCCTATGGACAGAGAGAGACAATTGAACAAGGCTGCCACTCCCGTAGCTTTGTACATACTCTATGTGAACTCGCCCCTCAGAGTAGCTCTAAAAGCTCTGCAGATGGTCACACATCACAGTTTAAATAATAGACTAAAAGCATAGCTGTCAGCAGGGGCGTGTCTAGGATTTTTTTCTTGGGGGGGCCAGATAGGGTCACAATCTGTAGAGGGGTGGCATATTGTATTGACATATAAAAAAGATTTATAACGTCCTACGATATGCCTTGACTTTAGGTGATGGTAATAACAACCAGTAGACTACAATATGAATAATATGAATATGTTTATTTACACAAAATAATGCTGGATTGAACGATTTCACAGTATGGCATACAGTCTTTAGAAAATGAAATGGTATATTAGCCCAGTGGTTCTTAAACTTTTTTGTGTGTGTGTGTGTGTGAGCGGCGGAGCAAGCCGCCCCGCCCCCGCCCTATGCCTCCAAAATATACCCACTTTTTGTATTTAAATGTCACCCTAAGCATAATGCTGCATAAAAATTAATTAAAAATAATTTTGAATTACATCAAAAAACGTTAAAATTGTGCTTTTGTACATATATGCGTGGAAAATAAATATTACAATTAATTAAGCACACTTTTTTTTTCTCCCAAACGCTGGCGGCGGGGGGGCCACGTAGGGGGGCCAATCAAATTTCAGGGGTAGCCAGTGCCACCCCCGGCCACCCCGGTGGCCACGCCTATGGCTGTCAGTCCTGATCAGGAAGCAGTCATTTCAAAATAGTTAGTAAGCAAAATAGTTCACAAAGGGAGCTTTTATTATGTGTGTTTTGTAGCAGGTTTTACTCAGCTAGGCTGTTGAATACTGATGTTTTATAAAATGCTATATTTATATTGTTTATTATTTATATTAAGGGTTGGCCTGTTGTCCTTGTTGCTGCTGCAACTTTCTGGCTGTGTGTGCTGTTCAATTGTCTGTGTGTAATACATGCACAGAATACATATGCACACGTGGGAGAGCTGGACAGCCGGTGAGAGGGAATGTGAGCATGTGTGCATGTGTGTGGACCTGCATACTTGTGTGTGTTGTGTGTGTGTGTACTGTAGTCAAAACTGTTACGTTTTCACGTGGTAAAGCAAGTGAGAGTCAGCTCTGGTGATGTGCACAGCGCATATTCAATAGTCTCAAGCTGTGGTGATGTGTTTGAGTGTGTGAGTGTGTTTGAACAAGGGTCTGTATGTATGTGTGTTTGAACGAGGGTCTGTATGTATGTGTGTTTGAACGAGGGTCTGTATGTATGTGTGTTTGAACGAGGGTCTGTATGTATGTGTGTTTGAACGAGGGTCTGTATGTATGTGTGTTTGAACGAGGGTCTGTATGTGTCTCTGTGTGTTTGTGGGGGCTGTTGGCTTTAACTGAGCTAATTCAGTGCCAAGGTGCAATTAATTTGCTTTACTTTCACCACATAGTAATTCTGTCTCTCTCACATGCACAAGCACACACACACACACACACACACTCAAGCTCAGACTCTCACATACACGGAGATACACACACATTCACACTCTCTACAATGTCTTTCATCTCTTGCTTTTACATATAGGATCACTCTCTATTCCACACTCACACACACACTTCAAACATATTTAATTTGCAGAAATCCTTTAAATAGACATGACCTTTGAGAAGGAAAACACATCAGCAGACTTTGAAGCTGTCCATCTTGCATGCACATGTTTCCTAACACTGCATGTTGCCATGTGTCATGTGAGATGAAGACAAACCCATGCATGCATTCTGGCCCTGTGTATGCGGTGGCTATTGCCTGGCTTCACTGTAGAAGTGGAAATACCAAACCCCTCCCCAGCAATATGTTAGCATTATGTGAAAAATTCCAGGTTAAGAAAGTAAAAGTCTAGTTGGGTTAGATCTCTTGTTTATTATTATTGTTATTGTTTCCCTGTGATCCCTTATCTTTCCGGATCCCTTTTGCTTGCCACTGACTTCATGATCCCTGTTGTCCTACACATCCACCCAGGCTCAGGGGAAGTGTGGTTGGGAGAAATTGCAGAACACATTGCCTGCCTGGGGCTCAAGATCAAGCGGTGGACTTGGAGGAGGTGGAACTGGCAGAGTTGAGTGACTTAACTAGTACAGACGTCTCTCGTGGAACACAGTGTTGATACGGGTGTCACTAAACCAGTGTGTCTGCCCCCATACCACGCCCTCCAGGACAGAGAGAAATCATCAAAGAGACAGGGACATAATCAAACCATTTTGTGGCCTGTAGGCATCGCCCGTGGTGATTGTAGAGGTGGTGTCAAAATAACCGGTCACAGGTCACAACAGTATATGATGGCTAAAGTCGAGACCATCCCCTTTGCCAGGAAGGGGATGGAGGACTTTGATATTGAGAACATACACAAGCCTGGCATTTCAAACTCATTCCCCGACACGCACTCCCGCAACTCAACTATGTTGGCTGAGACTTTGGGCCTGTTCCCCTCTTATGCTACTGTAGGGTCTCTAAATGTGTGTTGCCAGCCTTGGCTGATGCTGGATTACAAGGACCAGCTTCACTCTCTCCCAGAGGCTGATGATATCATCAATACTCCAAAAGTGAAATCTGGAAAGTAAATCCTGCTTGGATTCCTCCGACTTTTGCATCCACAATAACATGGTCTACATAATGAACATTACACTACATAATGAGATCATCCTGCAGTCTTCACCTGCTCAACAATCTTGTTCTTTGGTACAATGTACCAAACTTGGACAACTACAGAAATCTGTTTATTGCACACACACTCACCAGGCAATTTATTAGGCACCTGTCCAACTGTTTGTTAATTCAAATTTCTAATCAGCCAATCACATAGTAGCAACTCAATACATTTAGACATGGACAATACGATGTGCTGCAGCACCAGAATGGGGAAGAAAGGTAATTTAAGTGACTTTGAACGTGTTATGGTTGTTGGTTGGTTTCAGAAACTACTAGGAAATCTACCATCTACCATCTCTAGGGTTTGTAACTCAAATAACCAGTCATTACAACCAAGGTATGTAGAAGAGCATCTCTGAACGCACAATACATCAAACCTTGACGCAGATGGGCTACAGCAGCAGAAGACAGCAGCCATCTTCTGATGGCTACTTCTGGTAGGATAACGTGCAATGTCACAAAGCTCCAATCATCTCAGACTGATTTTTTGAACATGACATTGAGTTCACTGTACTCAAATGGCCTCTACAGTCACCAGATCTCAGTCGAATAGAGCATCTTTGGGATGTGGTGGAACAGACATTTGCATTGCATTGATGTGCAACTGTGTGATGACTCTCTGAGGAATGTTTCCAGCACCTTGTTGAATCTATACCACAAAGGGGGTCCAACCCCTGTACTAGCAAGCTGTGTCTAATAATGTGGCTGGTGTATGTATGTCCTCTCTTGTGAAACATGCCGACTCACTCTGCCAGGGGGTCACATGCAACCAGTTGTCGCGTTCCACCGTAGATGCTTGGGGGTGTTGGCCCCCTACCAAAATATCCATGTGGAAATGAACACATCCTAGTTTTCATTTAATATTTTACAAAGTGGATTTAGATCTGCACATTTAGAGAGGATATCAAAGATGTGGCAGTGTAGAATTTCACATCGGAGGTCTATAAAAGATAAATGTGTTTCTTGCAGCTCTACAAAAGATTACTTTAAGAAAGATTTTACCCAATTAAAGTTTTTTTCAATGTTTGGGAAACACTTTCGATCACAAAAAAAAAGATAAGATATAGTTGCAAGCAACCATATGGGGTCCTACTTGGTAAGGCAAGCATGTTGAGTACATCTTCAAAGTAGACATTTTGATTTTGTGCCGTGTCTCACAAAATGTATGGTCAAGGTCATATTGACCTTATTGACCTATTGACCTATTGCTGTGCAGGGGGGCACAGCATTGCTTAGCATTGTTGCCACACGCTCTACCACTGAGGCACATCCAAATATCGACCAGCAGGGGCAGAACAGACTATTTTGAGAAGCAGGAGTCTTCCATTCTTTGCAAAAATGGTGACCTTGGCAAGTATGGTAAAATAGCATTGGTAGGCCATAAAAGCAGGTTTACTAGAAGTAAACACAACTTCATCAACCATGTCTCTAAGGCGAGCAGCGGCAAAATGTATTTTGTGATATTTCTGACAAGAAAATGTGTTGTGGTCCCCTGCACAATCTGTGCTATACCACTGGGCTAAAAGGACTTGACTATTAACTTGGGTGGATCAGTATACATATCACTATATATTCTGACTAAGAGCAGTCCTACATACATGGAGGAAATGGTGAGCTTGCTAGGTAGTAAAGTGGTAAGGTAAGGTAGTAAAGTTAAGGTAGTAAAATGGCATTGATATGCCATTAAGACAGCTTTACCGGAAGTTAACGTCTCAAAATCATCATCAAAGATGTATCTCAGACAAACAGTTGCAAAATGTATTGGTATGCGATTTCTAACAAGATGACCTCACGGTCATCCTCTCCATATCCGACCACTGCGCCACATGGGCATAAGGTAGGTCAAGGGCAAATGAGACTATATTTTGGAAGGAGCAGTCTTGGAAATGGTGAGTTTGGAAGGTCTGGTAATATGACATTGGCCATGCCATAAGACTAGTTTACCAGGAGTAAACATAATCATCATCACCAAACCTGTGTCTAAAGTAAACAGTGGCAAAATCCAGCATCAAAACGGACTTCATGTGTTTAACCTTTTGAGATATAGAGTGGAAATTTGGCATGGGCAAGTAGTAGCTGTTTAAGTGTCACAGATTTGCATATATTTTACATGGAATTGTATATCTCTGCCGTCTTTGGTCTTATTGCTATAATTCTTTCATCATATAGTCCTAGTACAGTCACCTGGTACACGTGTGCTGCTTTTTATTGTAATAGTTTGACGCTTTTAGAATGTCAGGCACCGAAGCAGTTGGTGTGTGGGCGTTTGGTCAAGTCAATTGCAATGACCGAATGCTGCATTTATACAATGTTTCATCCATATTACACTTTCCTAGTGGAAGTTGCAGCCTGCTGAAATTTTGAAATTCTTATTATAGCACCACCTGTGAGCGAATATGGCACATCCTTTGCATACCTCACTACCAATGTATTTGAGCCAGTAGTTTTTGAGATTTGGCCGAATTAGTCAGGAAAAAATAAATAGAGAGTAGCTGTTGTTGCCAGTCTGGGTATGAGGGTAAAAGAGTGGAGAAACAACAGTCGTGGAAAGAGGTCATGACCCACCCAGCTCATATCATGGGTAGCAGGTGTACTGTGCATAAGAATGTGAGTTGCTATGCGTGCACCTGTGGGTAATGTGTGTGCGCACATGGTGCCTTGTGCTCCACTGTCTTGTTTATGTGACCTTGCCATGTGCTGTCACTCTCTCATAAATGCTGCACAGAGGAACACGTATGACATGAGATCCCAACAGCCCTGGGCAGCCTGCCAGCACCACCCCACTCCCCACCCCCAAATGTCCACTCCCCATGCCGCATCCTGCAGGCCCCACTCTCCACTACCCCACATGTTTTTAGGAGCCAGTATAGTGTAGTGGTTTGGATGTTCCTTCTTTGCATGTATCTGAAGTCACTTTGAAAACATTGCCTGCCAAATAAGCAAATAGTAGATGAATAAAATGGTAATAGTTTATGCCGACGACTACTGAATGGAAACTAGTTAATGGCGAAATGTTTAAAATACCATTCTAAACATTGTAGTCTATTGTCTAGCTCAGGGGTAGGCAACATGCAGCTCTTCAGCCTCCTTGTAGCGGCTCCCTTTGGCAAAAAAATACCATGAAAATTAATAACGGTTATTTTTATTTTTTATATTATTATTTCCCTGTTTATTTTGTTGCACAGTTATCTTGGAGTTTGAGGCGATACTTTAACATCTTATTTTTTTAAATGTTTTTTTTTTTTTATATAATTTGTCACCTAAAATATACATCAACCTCTATAGCCCTCGCCTTTACTTTCAGGCGGCTTCTGGAGTGTGCGACTGCGACCCCTGCACTAACCATGAATAAATCCCAAAAAAGAAAAGTCTCAGAAGAAAATAGAGAGTTTAATTCTGCGTGGACTGATTCATTTGCCTTCATCGCCAACGACGCTGGCTTACCTGTGTGCTTGATATGTGGCGAGAAATTATCGAACAACAAAAAACAAAAAAATTAATTTACGTCGAAAGACATTTTCAAAACAAGCACTCAGCATTCGCTGAAAAATACCCAACTGAAGATGAGCGAAAGAGAGCAATTTCAGAACTGCAACTTAAAAAAAAATACATATACACAACATAACACACCTTATGTGTGTTATGTTTTGCGGCTCCAGACTATTTTTCTTTGGCGGAAGAGGGGGCAAAATGGCTCTTTTGATAATAAAGGTTGCCGACCCCTGGTCGAGCTGATGACTATAAAGGTGGGTGTCATGATAAGAACATACATGTTTTGACAATACAATACCATTCAAGATGATAAACGATATATATTCAATTATTGCCCAGCCATAACTATGACACACCTTGTTATAGCATGCATATTGTATTAGCAGCAATGAAATGTTTCACCTTCTTATGACAAATGTACTCTTTGTAAGTCGCTTTGGGTAAAAGTGTCTGCTAAATGCCCTAAATGTAAATGTAAATGCATATAACCAGAACCAACTGGACAGCAATTAACACAGTGGCAATCTACCCTGATGTTGCGCACCACTTTTTCCTCATTCTATCTTTGGTTACTATAAAGCATTCTGCATTGTTTATTTATTTATGTTCATTTTTCCAGTATAGTTCCAGCAGTATGGTATGAGGGGAAGGGAGTTATCTCATAAAACAACTTGTGACCTTCTAGTGACTGCCTGGTAGCCATAGGGGTAGATCATGCAGCTGTCACGGTTCTGATGTTGAGTATCGTTTGGACTGACCACACAGACATATTCTCTGACACCCCTGGGTAAACCATGCAGCAGTACCAGTCTTAACTGGTAGATGTGTATGAAATGTCAGTGCAAGATCTAAAGTTTCTGTTCCCTGGCCAGCTGCAACAGACACATAAGCACACATTCACCCTAATCCTATCCACCCCCACCATAGAGATGTTTAGAGGCAGATGTCTACATTTAGATTAATTTCATGAATACATACAGATAGCCGAGTTGAGATAGATGAGTCAAGATTCCAACAGCGGTAATTCATTCAATGCTGCATTCGTAAAATCTGGCCATGGTCATCCAGCAGAATTCTGATGTTTTTGATATTTGAAAGCAAATCTATGAACTTTTGGTGTGGTGTCACACTGCCACAAAATATAGTACAAAATACTATAATTTACACTGTGACGTCACGGAATAAGATATCAACACCACATTTTTTACACATCTTCAGGGAGATGCCCTCTATGAGCATGGCATTTCAAGTTCCTCCTCTCTTCTGAAGCAGACTTGTGGTTAATAGAATAATGTTTGCAAATGTGCATATTTTTAATTTGCCATAACTCTGCCATTTTTATAGCAATCAAAAATCCCTTTTAAATTTTAGATTAGACACGTCCATTGATCATGCACATCGAAACCATGTGTAATTTGGTCCAGCGGTTATGTAGAAGAACAATTTGTATGTTTTGTAAACATTTTCAAAGTACAGAGAAGTCTATCCAGATGGACATCATGTATCCGATAAAATGTCCAGCATGTAAAATAAGGCCTGTACACCAAGTTTCATAAAGTTAAAGGATTCTGGGGGCGGGGCTGATCGTTTGAATTTGGCCGCAAATTATAGCGCCCCCTATGAGCGACACCATCCCATATTTGTTGGGGACCTGCTCTTCCCAGATATCTATTTGGTGGCCAAATTTCTAAACTTTATACCAGTGCAATATAGAAATATGGGTGCTCCAATATAAAAATAACAATAATCCCTAAACCCTAAAGAAACAATAGGTATCCACAGATACTCTGTGAATGCCTAATAATAATAATAATAATAATAATAATAATAATAATAATAATAATAATATCCTTATTATATATAGCACCTTTCTCACACTGAAGGATGCTTTAATACCAAAATGTTACCATTCATACCATGATATCTAAACTAAACTATATCGGACCTAATCTCTAAACCATCTGAATACCCATAATGAATCATCTCTTTCTGAATACTTAATATTAACCATTGAAGTTGTATTACATGATCCTTACACATGCACATTTCCTCTGGACACTTGCCCATTTCAGATTGCACATCTGGACTTACCTGTACCTATATGGAGCACATGGGTCTGCATTGGACACTTCAGTCACTTTGTCGCTTAAATGTATAATGGCCTATGTCATGATACACTGCTCAAAATAAAGGGAACACATAATCATTACAATGTAACACCAAGTCAATCACACATCTGGGATATCAACCTGTCAACCATGCAATTTCCCTCAGGGATCATTAAAGTATTTCTGTCTGTCTGCCTGTCCAGTTAGCAAGCAACACTGATTGTGAATCAATTTCACCTGCTGTTGTGCAAATGGAACAAGTGGAAATGAGTGGCAATTTGCAAGACAACCCCTAGAAAGGAATGGTTCTGCAGGTGGTGGCAACAGAACATTCCCTGTCCTCATCCTTTCTGGCTGATTTTTGGTTACTTTTGCCAGTGCCCTCACCACTAGAGGTAGCATTAGGCGGTGTCTGCAACCCACAGAAGTTGCTCAGGTAGTGCAGCTCATCCAGGATGGCACATCAATGTGCGCTGTGGCAAGAAGGTTTACTGTGTCTCCCAGCACAGTGTCAAGAGCATGGAGGCGATACCAGGAGACAGGCCAGTACACCAGGAGACGTGGAGGGGGCCGTAGGAGGACAACATCCCAGCAGCTTGACCGCTATCTAGTCCTTTGTGCAAGGAGGAACAGGAGGAGCACTGCCAGAGCCCTACAAAATGACCTCCAGCAGGCCACTAATGTGCATGTTTCTGCTCAAACTGTGAGAAACAGACTCCATGAGGGTGGTATGAGGGCCCGACGTCCACAAGTGGGGCCTGTGCTCACAACCCAACACCGTGCAGCCTGATTGGCATTTGCCACAGAACATCAGGATTGGCAGATTCGCCATTGGCACCCTGTGCTCTTCACGGATGAGAGCAGGTTCACACTGAGCATGTGTGACAGATGTGACGTGGAGAACGTTCTGCTGCCTGCTCCATCCTCCAGCATGACCGGTTTGGCGGTGGGTCAGTGATGGTCTGGGGAGGCATATCCTTGGAGGGCCGCACAGACCTCCATGTGCTAGCCAGAGGTACCATGACTGCCATTAGATACCGGGATGAGCTCCTCAGACCCATTGTCAGACCATATGCTGGTGCAGTGGGCCCTGGGTTCCTTCTCATGCATGACAATG
>OMKI01004134.1:3502-15719 GCA_900302315.1 Phycis blennoides
TCCCATGTGCACCCTGCGGAGTGCGGCATCAGTAGAGTTGTAGACGTTGGTCAGACAGCCGCCAGACCAACATGGCCCCAGACAAGCTGACGTGGCCACAGAGCAGCTGACGTGACCACAGAGCAGCTGACGTGACCACAGAGCAGCTGACGCGGCCACAGAGCAGCTGACGTGACCACAGCTGTGACCACAGAGCAGCTGACGTGACCACAGAGCAGCTGAAGTGGCCACAGAGCAGCTGACGTGGCCACAGAGCAGCTGACGTGACCACAGAGCAGCTGACGTGACCACAGCTGTGACCACAGAGCAGCTGACGTGACCACAGAGCAGCTGAAGCGGCCACAGAGCAGCTGACGTGGCCACAGAGCTGCTGACGTGACCACAGAGCTGCTGACGTGACCACAGAGCAGCTGAAGCGGCCACAGAGCAGCTGACGTGACCACAGAGCAGCTGAAGCGGCCACAGAGCCCCAGCTGTTGAGCACTGGCCACCACAGATAGGATCCTGACACGAAGCAGTCATGTTGCAATCTTTCTGAAACTCCCAGGACGAGTGCCTTGCTTGAACCAAAGTGTTGAACCGCTGTTGACCTCTGACCCCTTGACTGGGAATACCTCAGCCTGTAGGAAGGCCACCATCGCAGAAGGAACCGGGAGGACGTTCTTTTCTCACACCGTGGTGCTTTTCGCCAGCGCAACCATGCAATGACAACATACCAAAGGAAAAACAGCTGTTGTCCATAGCTACAGACAAACCAAAGGTCCCCTTTTTCTGTTCCTTTCTCCCTCCTCCGCCCCGCCCTCCCATGACCCGAGCGCCTGCCCGGTGGAGCTCTGGCCCGGCCCGCCGGCCCCGCATGTCTTTACCCAATGTCTCAGAATACCTCATAGTAACAATGATTTCTTTGGGTTCTGCATTGAGACTTTATCTATGGTGGTAGATGTTATTGTTGCTCACTAAAAAAAAAAGCTGTATGATTCTCTGTTTTTATTTGTATGGGGTGGGAGTGCCCTGTTTCCAGTTTCAGGGTCGTCGAAGGGAAGCTTACCTTTTTATCAGACATTGGGTTATGCCAATATTATCATGGAGATAGACTATTGTTTTTACAGGGTAAAACCAACTGCTGTGATAATGTGTTATATTTTCCCTTTACTTCTGTGTTGTGATTGGTCTTAATTTAATTGCATTTTTGTATCGGTTGAACACTACTTTAATTTATGCATTTGTAGAAACTATAGATTTGTACATAGTAGGTTTTTGGAAAAAAACAAAGAAACAAAAAAAGTCTGTTTTATGTTGCAGCCTTATTTCCCATGATGCTTAGATGTTATGAAGAAGTCCTTTGTATTCTTCTTCACCTAAATGTTAGCTGGCTCTTCAACATCTTGTTTGAAACACTGCCAGAAAACCAAACTGTTTTTTTGCCAACAGAAAGAAAGTTCTGTAGAACTTGCTTCGTTTGAGAGCTGGCAAAACGCAGTATGTGTGTTTTTTCTATTCTTTTGACTTAAAAAAAGGTTCTTTTATGGGTATTAATGCACATCCAAAGATTTTCTAAAACAAACCAAAAATAGGAAAAAATGTATGACGTTTAAAAAGCACTGGCATCTGTGAGGTAGAGTTGAGTTTGATTTGCCATTCGCACGGGTATAGAATGTAGAAGGCTCTGTTGACAAGCTGGTCTACCTGTAGGGACTCCACCTGTAGGGACTCCACCTGTAGGGACTCAATTTACAATCTGGATCTGTGGAACGGCGGGACTACGTCCTGCTCACTTTGCCATCAAACAGACACAGACACACACACACACACACACACACATAGACACACTCACAATAGGCACACCCACAGACACACACACACACACACACACACACACACACACACACACAGTGGGGGCGGGGCGGAGGCAGCCGGTCTGCCGGGGGGCTGTGCCACGGGATCGGGGTCTATTTTTTTAAACCCGTGGTATTGCACCCCCCCCCCCCCCTCCTGGTGTGTGTTCTTTGTTGGTACACACTAGTGGTATGGCTTTAAAGGCCAACACCACTCCAAAGAACATGAACCAAACAAAGGAATCAGTCTGAGTACACGTGACCACGGTCTTCTCCTTCAGCGCGGTGCGGTGGGTGGTGGCTTGGCCTGGTGCCGTGGTTTTCTTTCGGGGCGCGTGCCTCGGCAGCCTCTGGTCTGATGGTTGTTTCTTGTTTTAGTCTTTTTGAATATCCATGTTTAGGTCTCTAGAGTTGGTCAACAGGTAGGCATGTACTTGACCGACGCTCTATTTACAACCACGTTGTGGCCCCGCTGTTCGTCTCTCCTCCCACGTTCACGCTGACACGGTGTCACCGCGGGACAAGGTGGGTGCCCACGGTAGATCACATCAGCATCATCTACCATCGGTAGACCTTGGCCCCTGGTTTGACTTGTCTCGGGGCGAGGAGCGGTCCTTCTGTTTCCAGTTACCGCTCGCGCTCATGCAGAACAGGGGGCGGCGACGGTGACGCGCGGGGATGACGTGACACGGCCATCAGAACATTCTGTTGGTGTTTTCTGGTTTGGTTTGTGTAAATGTTGTCCACCAGGGGGTCCTATATGATAGGTAGCTTGGCTACAGTTTCCATAACAATACTGCGGCGCCAAAGACAATCATCTTGATCTCTAATGCTGGGAGGCTCAGTGACCACCCAGAGGGGGCGCTCCCCAGTGAGTCACACACAAAGATGCTTGAAAGGGTTTTGATAAACAAGCAGATTTGTTGTCATAGACATTTAGGATGTAGGTGACATTCATAGTACGTTCTGAACTTTCCAAATAAAAATCATATTGCTTTTTTTCAGCCAAAGTGCTATTGTCAAGCTGTTTTCCTTCCCCGGCCTCTGACTCACAGAGCGCCTTCGGTTTCATTTGTCAGTATATGTGTGTATGTGTGTGTGTGTGTGTGTGTGTGTGTGTGTGTGTGTGTGTCTGTGTGTGCAGTGTGTGTGTGAGCAGTGTGTGAGTGCAATCTTTGCTAGTTTAGCAATGCTTTATGTATCAGCAGCTTTGGGCGGTTTAACTCCATTCCACATTGGTTGATTTGTTCCGTTTCTTCCCTGCAGCTTTGCGTCTGCTCTTTCAGTGCTGTGCAATATCATCTGTTGTGACTGCTAAGGAAATGACAAAAAAGGAAAAAAAAAAAAAAAAAAAAAATCAGAAGCAAAGTGATGATGTCATCAGGCTTTTTCCAGTGTTCAAATGTTTCAACATTTCTGTAGTCACCAAAGAAGTAGAAAATAAATTGTTGGTATTTCCATCTCTTAAATATTGTGTCTTGTCATTAAATTCATTAGGAGATATATTTTGACAGGTTCAACTTTCTCGGATAGGTAAACTGAGTGACGAAATGAATTAATTTAGAATTAAGGTAGGCCTATCATAAGATATCAACACAGAATAGTCGATTGATGGACTATTGTCCTATGAATGTCTTTAATGTGTTTTGGACCAAGCACCAAGGCTAATTTGTTGTCATGCTAAACATTTTACACATACAGTATATACACAGACAATTCTGACAGAAAACCTTGAATATGAATGAATTAAAAATGAGTCCCCCAAGTGGCCTTCAGAAGACTGACCCCAACATCAACCTCTGCGTTACCAGGCCAGGCCACTAGATAGAGCCACAGCACCAAGCCAGGCCACGCGATAGCGCCACAGCACCAACGACATCCTCCTACAGGATCACAACATTCCCTCTTTGTTCCGAGGTTCCCCAGAACAAAATGTTCACGAGGAAAGAACACCTCACGTGCTGTTGACGAGGACGAGCACGGGATCGACTGTCCAATCCGAGCCGAGAGTCAGCCGCTATCCCCTCCCCTCTCTCTGGCGCGCTCCCTGTATGTCCAGCCGTGCTCGCCGCAGCACATAATTACTCATATTTTATAATTATACAGGATAATATAATATGACCATACATAATAATATAATATAATTCTACGTAATAATATAACAGAGAACCACTCCGTGGAGAGTTTGAACGTGCCCTCTCACTAAGCGTTGCCATGGCAGCAGGTTGACGTGAGGCGGAAGTGACGAGCTGTTGTTGGGACACGTGACCTGGTCTGTTGTGACAAGAGGAGGAGGCGAGGAGAGGAGCAGAGGAGCCAGGAGCCAGAAGAGGAGCCAGGGCGCATCGAGCCCAGCAGGACACTAGCTTATGGTTCAGTCCTCAGACTGTGTCTCATTAGACCGCCTCGCCTGACAGGAGCAGCAGGAGAAGCTGTCTCCCGTACAGAGCGCTGCTCCGTCAGACCACGTCGTGTGGTTCTGTTTGGGTCAGAGTTGGACCTGAGCACCGAATACTTCGTCTGTGACCAGATCGTTTGGAGTGGGATCCATAAGAGGACTTGGACCGTTCAGAGGACCTGGACTGTTTGAGGACGGGTTCCGTTCTGACAGGACAATAACCCACTAGATTATTTACTCCAGCGAAACGCGAGGTGGTATTGGTCGGTCCTGTTGATTCAGGCTCCCTGCGCTGCGGGGGGTCGGGGTGAGTCCGGTGTCACCTCAGACACGCACCCTAACCCTATGGCCGGGGGGTCCGCCCGTCCACCCCGCTGGTAGGCCTCGTTGTGGTCTGACTCCAGGCAGTGGTACTGTTCGGTACACGGACCAGGGATGTGCGGCGGCGGAGCGGGGGTCTCGGTGGGGGACTCGGAGACTGGTCTTTAGAGGAGCCTGCTGGCCTGCCGGGTCCAAGGTGACAGGTCCACGGCACGACACAGAGAAACACACGGTACTCAGTGGCCGGTGGACGGGGACTCGATCAGGAGGCGGACCAAGCGATGCTCTGTTGTTGGACAGCAGACCACTGTCAGCAGCATACAGGCTCCACTGCTGGGCTGCTCACACAGCAGGGGAGGCCACTGCCAGGACTCGGACCCTGGTGCCATAACCACACGGGCTGTGCGTAAACAGGACCTGTGGAAGAGGTCCAACACACTTGAAGACGGAGAGGACTCCTGCGAGAGACCCAAAGGACATCCCGATGACACTTGACAACATGAAATCAGAGAGAGGTACGTACATGTTTTGGTGTGTGCTTGTTTGCGCCTATGTAGGCATGGTGGTCCCTGACGCGTTGACCCCTGAACTCCAAGCCCCGGAGAGCAGGGCAGGCAGGACTTATGCAACAGCTGTTAAAGTTGGTCACTGTTGATTTAAATGACAAAGCATGACCCGGATAAAATGGTAGATAACAAACTCAACTCCCACTACCTGATCACTCTAGCAGCCAGGCGGGCCTGGAGCAGAGACCCATCAACACTCATCAGCTGACAGGCTTCAGCACCAACCAAATGTGGCTTCTCTGTGTTTGTGGTTTGCTTTGGATCTCCAGAAGTATTGTAGACATCAGCAGGATGGCAGCCGCGTGTACCTGTCCATCACAGAGTTGTCTCTCACTAGCAAATGGACAGAGCAACATTGGATGCAATTATTTGTTCAGATAACTTTAAGAAAAACATGTAATAGCTATTTCTGTCTCACTCGGCATTGTCACATCGTTCCTGATGCAATTACTGTCAGAAGTTGATAAGCATAAGGCAGTGTATTCTGGTACTAGCACGTCAATAAATAAAGAATTTGGTGATTGATTCCACATGACTGTCAGTAATCCTGAGTTGACTGAGTAGACCACAAGCCACATTACACAGAGGAGGGGGCATTGTTACGGGCTGATTAACTCAGTCGGCGCTTGGTTCCTGAGGTAGTTCAGCTGCAGTCAGGTCTGTGTGACAGAGGGGAAGACCCTGTACCACAAGGTATTGGTAACAGGACTCCTCAACACAGGAAGCATATGCCCTGCATGGGGAGTGTCTAACCCTAAACCCTACTGCTACACTCTGACAAACGTCTGAGCTACACAAGTTACATCATTTCTAACCGGTGCCAATAAATTCTAACGTCTGATGTAAACAAAAAGGCATAATGGCATCATTCCTTTTGTGATACATTTGTTTGAATATTTAAAGACAATAAAAGGCAATCTGAGTTCACATTTCTGAACTGGACAGATATGCACACCAACTGAGTAAATTATTATTGGAATTGTAGTCGCCTGACATTGAGGCAGTTCCAACTATTAGTAGTTATAGATTATGAATAGATGACGGCATGTATATATGGCATATGCCTATACCATTGTTTGGATCCACAACAAACCAACCAAACAAGGCAGACTGCCTGAGGCTGACTAGTGAGGTGAGTCTTGTCTCCATCCCGTCTCTTGATTGGTTTCATGTCAGGCTGACCCACCCGCTGTCAAGTTGTAATTATGAAACCAGCTAGCAGCCACTAGCTGCTGTATCCTACATGGCAGGCTGTGGTGCTATTGTTATTTGGAACATAGTGTGCTGTTCCTGAGGAGGTGGGAGATTACCACTAGCCCTGACACCCAGCCCCTTGTCTCCTCCCTCAGGAGGAACAATAGTGGAGAGAGGGTCTGTTGTGTGGTGGCTGGGGGACAGAAGGATCCTGCACCAATCACATGTATTTAGTGCTACGTGCTATGCAGCACTAGTGTGTGTGTGTGTGTGTGTGTGTCTGTCAGGTTGGTATCGGTTTGTTTAAAAAAAAAAGACAGTCACAGCACCACAACTTCTGAGGCTTCTTGTGATGTCACACGGGGAGAAGGCTTCCTCTGAAAACATGCTGTCTGCACATTTAGTTCTGCTTCCGCACCTTTACAACCAGACTCTGGCTTTGTTGGCTGTTTTCCTCAAGTGGGGCTGCAAGACCAGGGTGCCATGTGCATTTGTGTGAAATGGAGTGAGAGTGGGTGAGAAATCTACATATTTGCTGCCAATGTATAATGGGGACAGTAGCTCTTTTATGTACTTTTTCATTCATAAACATATGTATTTATTTGACCTTCGTCAAGTCTACTAACATTAGAAGCAGGCACAAAGCGGGCTGTAGTCTCAAATGGTCTTGGTCTTACTTGCTGTTTGGCTCTCGCTCGTGTTCATCACAGAGCACACCATCGTAGAACACAATCCAGTCAGTGATGAGCTCAGTCTGTAGGCGAGTGAAGGGGAGACTAGAGTCATAGTCAGCAGGAAGACCTCTGGCTCTCTGGTGCGCTGTATACTGGCCCGCTTGGGAGGCGTGTCCTGCCAGGCACCCTAAACGAGCCTGAAGTTACCTCTGTAGCTCCAGCCCAGCCGGCAGCTCCCCGGTCCTCCGGACTGCTGTCTTGACCACGATCCGACCCGACCAGAGTAGAACTCTGGTCGGAACACAGCACCTGTCCTGCCCCAGCATTCTCCATGAGGACGCGGGTACCACAGGTTCTGTTGTTGTGCTGTTGTTCTGTTGGATGGTAAAGCAAGAATTGGAACGTATCTTTATTCTATAATGTGGCGTGTTTTGAAAATGACGCTTGGAGCGGGGATGCAATGAGGTGCATTCAGGATTTGGTTGGCGATGGGCGGACTACACTTGTGCCGACTGCTTACTTCCCATTCGGATGCACAAATATTTCTGGTCGGAATGCTATGCCTCACCTGGTGATATTGTTATAGGAAGGTGATAAGAAGTTAAAGTAATGAGCTAACAAAGGAAGGCATTCCATTTTTCAGTTCATCTTATCGTTAAAGCTTGACCCCGTTTGTCCCCAAGACTGAAAGATCGCTTTCTACAATTCTTTGATTCAGGCTGTGAAATGTTGGCAGTAAAATAGGAATGCTGTTTAAAAAAAGTAGAAGTGAAGTTCAGCTGTAATGTGATCCCATGTCCCTGTTATTGCATCAGCGCTGGTACCGGGGTTAAACTGGGTACTGTTCCCCTGGTGGCAGCACAGGGGCTATTGACCCTATTGTCTGGTAGAGTGGGTGCTGTGGAGTTAGCCAGCGGTGTTGGGGGTGGGGGGTTGAATACCACTGGGGAAATTAGTGATGGCATAGAAGGAGCCTGTCTTCATATGTAGAGTCATTGTCTGGGCCTGTCACAGGGTTGACTGTAAGGAGCCTCAGGGCCAGACCAGTTCTGACATGTGATTGCGGCACCAGTGCTCCCAGTCCAGTAAGGCTCTATATGTAATCCCATAGTGTTTTTATTTCACTCTGTCACACACACTTTTTCAATGATGTTAATAGTACAGTTGTTCAAAGTATATTTATCACGGATCACGTCATCCAACTTCACATGAGTGAGTTTTGTCTGAACATTTCCATTGTTTTTGTCCCCAGACATGCAGTACAAAATGATTCCCCTAGTGTTCCCCTAGTGCTCTGTCACTAATGCCCCCGCTCTGTGAGCCTTCACCAGCAGCTCCCTCCTTGACCATTGCCAGCCACCTCTCCACTGCAATCACTGAATCATTCATCATCACATATCACTGAATATTGATATGAAACCCAGTGTGAATGCCAGGGTTGACTTGCATCTCAAGTCTTGAAACAAAAGTTGTGCGCTTGTGAGCGGAGGAACCGCCGCTCAAGGCTCGACGGATCCGCGTGGCGCCGCCGCCGCTCCGCGCTCCGGGGTGGGTCCTCAGCGCCGAGGGCCCGCGGTCCGCGGTCCGGGACGGGTCCTCAGCGCCGAGCGGTGAGCCTCGGGGGGGGGGGGGCTGCCCACGTCACGGCTGGCTCCAGTCCACTCTGGTCATCACCGCGCCGACGGCGTGCCTGGCAGGGGCCTGGCTGACCGGTGACATCATGGCCCTGTGTGTTCGTCACGTCCCCTGCCCCCGTGGACCGCCGTCTGGAGCCGGCGGCCCACGCCGCAGGGGCAGGAGGAACCATCTGGGCCGGTACCACCTGCTAGTGGTGGAATGTCCATGAGCGTCCATCTCCCTTGCTGTCTTTATCTCTCACTCTTTACTGTCGGTTCCGTTCTGTCCCTCTGCCTCCACACACATTGTGTGTCACTCTTTTCATTTTATTTGTTTAACCGTTTACTATTTACTTTTTTAAACCTTTTGAATGTTGATTTGGCTCTCCCCGTTCTCTGGCTTCATTTCACTCCCATGAATTCTGGACACGCTTGGGCCAAATCTGCTGCGCAGTCAGCCCCCTCAGGCCCTTGAAATGAATCCGGAAAAAAAATGAAATCACTGGTTCTAGTAGTGCGCTTGTCAGTGTTCCTCCAGGTCAGGCGTCTGTGCTAAGAAGCTGTGTTTGTTTTAGAGCAACACAGCCATTCACGCCTTTGCACTTTTGCACATCGTTCTTTATATATTTATTTTTTGCTGCGGAAAAAAAAAAGGGAAAAGCTGCCACCCCCCCCCCCCCCGAGTCTTACATGAGCCCGTCACACGTGTTCCTGTGACCAGCAACGCCTCCGGATCGTAGCGCAGATGCTCCTGAGGAGGACAGATGGACAGAGGCACCAGGCTGCTGATGAGAGTCACCTGATTGTGTCATGGTAAATAAACAGCGGCTGTTTTTCAACGCCGCTAGAGTCGCCGCGTGCTCCAGAAACGGGCTCTCTGAGTCCGTAGTGAGTTTTTTTTTTTTTTTTAGTAAGGTAAAGTCGAGCCCCGTTTTAGTCGAATGGGTTTAGAAAGTGCGATTGAAGGCACACAAAAACAGCGCTAAAGGTTCGAGAGCACCTGGCTGCGTGTGCGGGGCCTTGTCACCCTAGCAGAACACTCGCTTGACTAGAGCGAGGGGGGGGGGCTCAGCCAGTAGCAAAGTGCCCCTCTGGTAACGAGTGATGTGGGGGCTTTACTTGGCCTTTAAATTAAGATAATGGTGCAAAAAATGAATCAAGCACACCGCTTTTTCCACTATGGAAACTGCAGTATTATGTAACATGACATATAGCCACATCCTTTTATGCTTTTGAATTAGCACCATAATAAACAGCTTGGGGTCTTCGGCCCCTTAAAGAGCCCCCTGTACTTCATAGTACTAGTACTAATAGTACTAATAGTACTAGTACTAATAGTACTAATAGTACTAATAGTACTACCCAGTTAATATATTGATGTGTATTTGATATGAATGACGTAGACGTGAGCGCGACCTCGTATCGATACCTGCGTAGTGCGTAGTGTTACACAAGACGCGGCCCGGGGTTCTGTTACCAGCACCGCCAGCCTCTCGGATCACCCCGGGCCGTGTCCCGGGCCGTGTCCCGGGCCGTGTCCCGGGCGGAGGAGGAGCAGGACGTACGGAGCAGGGGAGAGACCGGACGTCTTTTACTGGTCCTGGAGGGCACAGCGGGCACCACACTCACACGGCCCCGCTGAGTGCCCGGGGCCCTCTGAGCCTGGACACGTTGGTTGTTCAAGGGTGAAACCCCACCTGACCTCCTCCCGCTCCCATCCGCTTCCCTCACTGCTTCTCTGCCCTGACGTGATTGTTTATGAAAATCCGCAAGCTGGCGACTAGTCCCACATATGGAGCCCCGGGGTGGGACATGCACACTAACACACACACACACACACACACACACACACACACACACACACACACACACACACACACACACACACACACACGCACACACCCAAAAACCCACACACAGACACAGCTTTGCTTAATTATCACCTGCGCCAAGTGACAGTCCATGTAAGTCCTGTTTGGCAAGCTAGCTCAATGCCTGAAGAGGACTGGACTCTGTGGGCTGATGCTGGTGCCCTGGGGCCCTGAGACAGATGGAACCCTTGGTGCGTAAGAGGTGGCTTGGTGTTTCTGCAGATGTTCTCCTGATATTTCTACACGTTTCTGGCCAGAATCACAGGTTGGACAAACGGTTTTCTAGGATATTTGTTATTTATGTAATGGTATCATTACCATATCAGCAGTAAACTTACATTTCTTGTAAAATTCAAATGGATTGAAATGTGTTCATTATAGATAATATTAATGTAGCCTATATTCTTCTCAATGAAATGACCTCAATGTGTTCTGTGTCTGGTCCTTCCTCTGATCTCCATATCTGCAGAAGCCAAACAACAGATCTTTGATGACACCAGTATGCTGGCCAGTGGTGGCCAGTGGTGTTTTTCAGTGTACCATTGAGCACAAATGCACAGGAAATGTATTTCCTAATGTGATCTATTGTGCAACAAACATGATTATACCATTCTGTATGCCTTAGCCCGGACCCTATTTTATCGTACAAAACCCACTTTGGTGAAATACATTAAATGATTGAATCTCAGTAATTGATACATGGCAGTGGATTAAGGACCCAACCCTGTAGCAGGTTCAAACAATCCCTTGCATTCATCAAAGATTGGATCCAGTAATAAGATCATTGATTATGTAAATGAGATTGGCCAAGCAGATTACACCCTGATTCGGTATGGCCTTGTAGAGACAGCATATTGTATTCAGAGATCCACAGAATGGACAAATAATGATCACAGCTTATGAACACATAATGAAAACTGAACGGTGTCCAACTGTTGACTGACCAGCCTCCGAACGGTCAACAGTAAACTGTGGGCTTGTGGGTTTGGGATGTAGTTGTTCTCCAGCCCAGACTGGTTCACTCCAGTCAGCAGCGAACAGCTGTTTGTTCCACACTGACCCACTTTCCACCCTGAGCTCGGGGGGCCGGGCCTATCGGCTCCTCCACCTCCAAGGTGACACGCCGCGGGTTAAAGGTCCGTGTGTGCAGAGACAGCCGGGCCGGCTCCCGGGCAGAGAGCTGGCGCTCTGCCGGCTCACTGGCTGCTGCACCTGATGGAATGTCACCAAGCCTCGTTCCAAGTTCAGCCGCAGGCCGGCGGCTCCTCAGGTGTACGCCGCAGGGGGGGTTCGGTTGCCGTGACTGATCCACACGGGACACATGGAAGAAGATATGGCCAGTTACCAGTGTGTTTGTAAATGTAGACTTGTTTATCTAGTTTCATGCCTTCAACAGAATACAATCCACACTTTGCCAGTCCTTCGTCGTGTATACGCAGTGTTGTGTGTTACCTCACCCAAGTTTGGGGAAACATACGGGAGAGTTTTATGAGTGGCTCTCAGAAGGTGCCTGGAGCTGGGCTCTCGTCTGTGGGATTGCAGGCTCAGCTGCGGAAGAGGTAATCCCCTCTGCATGCCCACCGGCCCGGCGCTGCTGCTGGACCCTGTGCCTGGTTACATCACTGCCCTCAACCCCAGACGGCGGGGTGCCCATTAGGGCAATGCTTGGGGGTGCAGCTGTCCGCACCCTGCGCCGGTCTCTCCCGGTCCTCTTGGGGGGGGGGGGGGGGGGTAAAAACGGT
>OMKI01004179.1:1087-11233 GCA_900302315.1 Phycis blennoides
GGGGGTTGGGGGGTGGGGGGGGGTGGGTGGGGGGGTGGGCGGGGGGGGGGGGGTGTGGGTGGGGGGGGGGGGGTGTGCAACGGGGGGCGGGGGGGGGGGGGGGGGGGGGGGGGGGGGGGGGGGGGGGGGGGGGGGGGGGGGGGGGGGGGGGGGGGGGGGGGGGGGGGGGGGTCCCGGGTACCAGGACTCAGTGAGAAGGCAGCAGGTGACAGGACCTTTTTGTTGTTGTTCTGTTGTTGTTTTGTTTGTTTCTTCTTAGTTTCACCTTAGCCTATTCAGTATGTGTATATATTTTTATATATAAATATACATTACATATATATATATATATATTTAATATATTTCAAAAATGGTGATTGTCATGGTGTGATTTAAACCCACGCAACACAAACACAAAGCTATCATTTAAACAATTTATTTACACATCAAAGGGAAAGCATATTCCAAAGACAAACAGTTATTGTCATTCACAGTATGGATAGAGAATTGATTACATTCTACTTTCTATGATGGTGATCACCATGCATGCTGCATATTCCATTAAGGACAGGAAGCTTCAATATTCACAGACCCGTCAAAGCAAACTGAAATACTGGCAGCAGCTTCTGTACAAAGGTTTTACTTATGTACTACTACTTTAATTACTCTACATTACTATGCTAACTGCTACTTGTTGCTATGTTTATTGCTATCTGTTGATATGCTAACTGCAGGCCATTTCTGTACTAACGCTCAGTCTACCTAAGTGCTAGTCATTTCTCTCCTAACTGCTTACCGTCAACATGCTAACACCATTGCAACTAGCCTTTGCCATAGCAACAGTTAGTTGGCTCAGTGTTGTCTGCCAGACAGCGCGTGGTCCAAGTTGACTTCTTAGGAGTGTACCTAAAGGGGGTGTGGCCTATGGTGGACATCAGAGGAAGCTGTTAGAACAGTTGTACATTCAGCTGTTTCTGGTCATATACACGAAAAACTTAAATAACGCAAGTGGCAGTTTGTCCTTGATTTCTCATCTGGGATTGATGAAGTAAAACCTCTCTTGTCTTCCACATTGATCCAGTGATGTATTATTGTGCATAGGAATGCACCATATCGCTTTTCGTCATATTATTCTTCTTCATACCAAAAGTGTGCAATTAATGGAAGCTAAACAACTGAACCTTGAGATTTAATTCAAACTGTATTACAATGGTCTACTTCCATATGGCTGTGCTATATATTTTTCATTTTCGTAAACTTTTGCTTTTTGAGATAAATGCAAAAAACCTTGCCAATTGTTACCTTTGACTCTTTGACTGGCTTTGACTGGCTAATTTCTCTCCAGCTGTGAACTGGGCAGCATTGCTCAGTGGCTATCGGGTTGTCCACCAACTGGAGGGTTGGCGGTTCGATCCCCACCTCAACTGAATTATTGTTTATCTCTATGATTACTCGCGTGGAATTACATTCTAGTTTATTTTATTATTTGATAAGGCAAACATTTGTATTCTTATTCTAAAAATAAGGTGGTCTCCTGAGATGCTCTGGGGTCAGAGGTTAGCAGTCTTTTTGGTTTGTGGGTTAACTGTGCCTTAGGTTAGCAGGATAGCTGTTGTTTAGCTTTAGCGGTCCTTCTGTTCCCCCCCCCCCATTCCATCACCAGGAGGTCTGAAGTCCGTCCAGCAATCTCATATTTTTACTTTGCTGGAATTCCTCACTCTTCCCTCGTCCAAAAGAGGCTGCTTTGTGTGTGACCCCTTAAACACAAGTCCCATGATGCACTAGAAATGACCTCCAAAGTGTTGTCCCTTTGCAAGTCACTTAAAGAGACACTTTCCAATTTCCAATGTGATGTTTGACCCCAAGCTCTCCTCTCACACAACCACCGTAACCTCTGGACCAACAGGTTCCTGCTTCAAGATGCTGTCGTTCTCCAGGGACCCCTCGTCCCCTTCCGCGAGGCTCCCCTGGGCCTCGGGGGACGGCGCTGGGCCTCTCTGGCTCCACCTGTGGGCCAGGCTCAGCAGCATCACACTGACACACAGCGCCAGCAGCAGGGACACCACCACCAGCTCTGTGTGGTAGCTCTTCTCCCTGCACAGCACCACCACGTCCTTCTCTGGCCTAGAGGCCTCTATCGGCACGGTGGGCCTGCCTGGGCAATCGGGCTGGGTTTGATCAGGGTCGCGGTCTGATGGGTGGTCTGCATTGTGGTCTGCAGTGTGGTCTGCATTGTGGTCTGCATTGTGGTCTGCAGTGTGGTCTGCAGTGTGGTCTGCGGGGGCCTCCCCGGTGGGCAGAGGCTTGGCAGTGGTGTGGCGTACGGTCGTGTGGTCCAAAAGAACCCAGCCAGTCCCCAGCGGCTCAGTACTTGCAGAGGGTGTGGTGACGGCGAAGACGGCCCGGACCTCTCGGTACCCGGCCTCGTGGGAGGTGCACGTGTAGACCCCCAGGGTGTCGGCCACGGCCAGGAAGCTCAGGCTGCCGTCGGGGCGCTGCAGGAAGAGGCTCTGGGGCAGGGCGAGGGGGTGGCGGTCCGAGGTCCAGCTCACGGTGGCCAGGTCCGACGGCCGTGCACACCGGAGGGTCACCACGAGGTTCAGAGAGGTCTGCACCGCCTCTGTCACACACACAACCCGCTGTCAACATCATGTTTACTCTTTACTCTTTTGATATATTACATCAGATGTTTTACACACATATTAAACGATCACACAGTAAAATGACAAACAAACTGTTGATATTTGCGAAAAATACACAGCTGTTAGAAATGCCCTCAGAAAACAGGACACTTTTTTTTATATTAGTTCACCATTTTGAGGAGGTAGCTACCTGAGTGAGGAGTGAAGGACAAGGGAGGACGGCACTGCTTGGTAACGTTCCCCTTCTCTACATCCTGAGCCCTGAGGAGAAGAAATCAATCAATTCAATGTCTAATATGGATATAACACATTATAACTGCTACCGTTGAATCATAACCGTCACGATAATCCAGGTCTATGCTTACGTCTGCAGTGTGTGGTGTTTGGTGCAGGCCTGCTGGGAGGGGTCCCAGCTGCAGAAGGGGTCCCGAGCAAGCACACACTGGCCACAGCTCTGGTAGGTGGAGCAGTGGGCTAGGGGTACTGCTGTCACGCCCCCAGACCAGCCCACATACACCACCCCCTGCAGGACAGGAGCAGGCTGCCATTCAGCCACATGCCGCTAGCCTAGCATAGCATAGGCCTAGCATGGCATAGGCTGGCATTCACTAGAGTAGTCTAGCATAGAATAGTCATAGACTAGTCTATCATAGCTTAGCATAGACTAGCCTAACATAGCCTAGACTAGCCTAGCACAGACAAGTATAGACTAGACTAGCCTACCATCGATGAGCCTGTCCTAGCCATAGACTAGCTGGTCCGAGGTGAGACATCACCGTCCACCCAGCCTTACCTTGGAGGACGACAGGAGGAGGCTCTTCACCAGCTGAGATTCTTTGAAGACCTGAACCTCCTCTATGACCCGCGAACCCCCATCCAACAGAACCACCTTGTGGAGGAACCCCTTTTCTGCACAAGAAAAGACAACAAGTCACACAACTTTACACACACACTCATCTGAGCAGAGATCCAAACCATGGACCCACCTGAGATCCAAACCATGGACCCACCTGTGAGCAGGAACAGCACGGTGTACTCCTTCTGATTGGCTGCCTGGGTTGTCACAGCAACCAGCCGGCTGTAGCGCACTCCATTGGGCCCGCTGGAGACCATGAGAGGGGATTCCCCTGCTGCGTGCACGCTAGCATGGCTCAGGAAGCTCTTCTTCACCACCTCCAGGACCACATCGGTGGCGTTCCCCAGCCCACACTGGTGAACACAGAGCGGACCATGTTGAGAAGAAGTAGGGTCTGAAAAGCAGCTTCCTGTCAAACAAGACCGGATGCTCTGATAGGTCCAACCACAAAAGACGTTGACATGACTGTGAGCTAGTCAGGAAAGTGAATTTGTACATTTAGTTATTTTATGTGCTGATCAAATGGTGCTGACAGTTTCATTGTAAAGCGGTTGTGATTCTGGTTCTGGTAACCTTTCCCTGGGCGGTTCTCTTGGTCCCAGAGGTGCTCCACTGATGATTCCCTGGGTCAAAAGTCCTGTAGTAACCGGAGAAGACGTCCCGGATGTCCTGCATCTTGAAGGCACAGACTGCAGAAGACTGTGAGCCCAGGGACCTGCCAGCACACAGAACACAGCAGCATCACGCATACTTCAGGGAAGACCTGGACCTGGACCTTATAACACCTTATAACTCAAGGGCCACTTCGATATCTCAACATTAATACAACAACACAGAACACAAGGCTAACATTCAAGTAAGACTATTTGAAGTCTAATGCCTTTGGTGTTTTATTACCAGTCAAAAGGTTGGCATGTACTGTATATAAATGACTTCATAGTCTGATAAACACAAAATACAATCAGGTGAGTGTACTTCCTTGTCATTTAAACTCTGTGCTCCTACCATTGGCTGGTGAAGACGCCGTAGAAAAGAGTCTCTTTGGAAGAGTCTCCCTCTGGTGGCTCCAGAGTGAACATGTCCAGCAGAATGTCAAACGGTTGCTGTTTGGGAGGCTGGCAGAGCAGCAGGGACTTAGTGAAGGACGTCCATTTCTTTTGGAGAGTTCTCTGTCCTCCAACGTCATTCTAGCAACACAGCAGAACAGTGGAAGTGGAACCTCCGGTCAAAGTCTGGTTCCCACATTACTGTGGAGGTCAACATCGTCGCGTGTGGTTCAGAGTTGTTACCTTGCAGACCTGGGCCACCCTGGCTCCCTTGTGCTCCACTATGTAGGGGAACTCCTTCAAGACTTCTGTGAAGAAGAAGTAGAGCTTCCCCTCGCTCTGGTCCAATGAGGAACTGATGAATGTGGGCTCTGAGGCAGAAAGTAAGTAGAAAGGAAATAGTGTGGGTTAGTCTCCAGCACTAGTAGTCACTAGCTAGTCACTAGCTAGTGACTACTGTTCCACTGGAACACAAGGTGTGGCTGGTTCTTAGAACTGCTCCAGGACATGACATCATTGAACACATCATTCAGTCATCCAAATATGGACCATGGGGTGAGCTGTGTGTCACAGAGACGTACTCCACTCTAAACCCATCCTAGTGAATCGAGGGGGAGTGCAGTAGCTCTGTATCTCTCTCTATATGAGTCCAGCCACAGGTGGGATGGTGGGATGTTTCTGAAGGGGCTGAGCTTCTTGTGTCAGGTCATGGAAACTAGGGACACAAGTCGCCAGGGAGCATTTTGAGTTGTTCACAGATTCTGAAGGTGTAGTTTCTAAGCTGTCCAATGATGTGTAACACATGGAAATCTGATAATATTTGGAGAAGTTGTGGCCATTTGAAAGTTGGCACATCACAAAAGCTAAAACTGAGAAAAAGTCTCCTAAAGATTTGCATTTGTCACCTCTCTTTATTGGCACACCCGATTTCAAACACAAAATGTATACTTTTAAAGAAACCAATACTGTTATCTGAAACATGGAGAGGCTTCTCTGTGATCTCAACTAACAGATTCTGCAAAAAAACGAAAATCACTCATTTTGAAAAAAATCACTTCTTTGTTAACTTGCGCAAATGTTGTGTTGACGACTTGTGTCCTTGGATTCCATGACCCGACACTTCACACTTCACTTAACATGACAATATTATTGTCATGTTAAACTGACAGTGAATTCAGGAGGAGGAGGAGATCATTTAGGAGCACAGGTAGGGGTTAAGGGCATGTAACTCAAGGCTGCCTACAGGTATACACCAACATCAGGGTTTGAACCCAGAACCTTTCTACTGGGAGACAGAAACCCCAAACAACAGACTATTCTGCACTTAGTTAGCATACTTACGAGGGGAGGGAAGTACTGAAAACAGATGTGTAGAGTTGAGGTCATTGTTACTGAGTACTGACTCAAGAGCATGAACATTGCTGGCTGGCTCCCCATGAGGGTCATGTGACAATGTTCTGGAGCAATGTTCCACATTGCTGTTGAGTAACCCTTAGCATGCTCACTTCACTCCATGTAGGCTACTATTTCCTGCAGTCTTTTTGCAAAGCCACTTTCCAGGGAATCCCTTAAGGAACAGCCCGGTGTGAGGGCACCTTGTTCAGACTGGACACTGGGGTCCAACCTTTCCCCATATCAACACAGACAGTATGTCTCCAACCTTCAGCCCTGCAGCCCACGACCTCGCGGCTTTAAGGGAGGTGGCCGTGGCTCGACTCACCGTCCAATAACGTGCCAGAAGCCTCCTGACGGACGGACGGCCCTCCGCCTCGGGTGAAGTGTCGAGAGATGACGGGCTGAGTCCCCTTGAAGTCTTCTGTGGTGCCGGTGAACAGCTCTCCATCTGGAGGACGAGTTGAACCACACACACACAACAGGTGAAGAGCTCTTCAAGTGGAGAAGACGTCTAACAAGTCACACAGCCACCACAGGAACCCACAGGCTGTGAGCAGAGGGCTCTGGAGTCACACAATCCATTCAGGGGAACAGAGAGCATGTTGAAGACTGGATCAGCTTCGTGCTCATCACTGAAACATCATGCCCTTTAAGTCATCATAAAATAAAATAAAATAATCAAACCATTTTAACACACAAATAACAAATCAAAATATGTAAAAAAATAAAATAAAACATATCATGTGCATAAAGTGCAGCTTCTCAGTATGTATCTGACGTACATATTGGTTGTAGATTGTCTATATACTGTGGCTGTGAATAAGGGCCCTGAAAATACAAGCAGCACATTACTGAAGACCTTATCTGTAAACGGAAACTAGAAGCTGGCGCTGTGCGTGAAAAGGCGCTAAGTGATGTTATGTTATGTTATGTCATGCCATGTTATGTCATGTCATGTCATGTCATGTTATGTTGAAAGCGCCCACACCAGGTGCGACGTTCCCCAGGACCCGTGGTTGAGACCGGAGCAGCTCTCTGCCTACCGACGGTGATGGCCGTGTTCCTCTCAAAGGGGTTGAAGGGACAGCGGCCCTTGGCCATGGAGACAGGAGTCAGGGCGAGGGTCTGCTGGTCCTGTGGAGGCAGAGAGTCTGAGGAACACAGGGACGGCTGGGAGGAGACACCAGACACCAGGAGCCCTGGAGAACAAACTACTCAGCTTCTCCTCTTAGCAACAGGCTGGCGAAGTGGCGAGGATGGCTGAATCCCAGCCAGACGTTACTAAGTTCGATCCCTGACGCGACCTACCTGTAGGCTTGAGCATCTGCTGAATCACTAAATAGCAGTCATAGTAGAAGTAGCAAAACAACAAGTACTAGTAACAGTAACAGTTGAACAGATATCAGCAGTAACAGCAGTGGGTGGAGTAGGGCTGCCAGTAGGACAGCAGACACTCCGGACACTCAGAACCTCAGAGAGCAGAGAAAGGAGAGGCTGTGGCCAGAGGCAGGACCTCCTACCAGGTAGGCATCCTGAGGGTTGTAGGCGTAGCTGCCGCAGGCGTAGAGGTGGGTGGAGTTCTTAGGCTGCAGCACCCGGATGAAGTTAGGGCAGTCCACCTGGGGACACGGTCACATCCATGTGTTCATCAAGTCATTCATTCATCCATCATGAATATGCATATGCTGTTTACAGCGTGTTTGCTCCATTATGATGATTGATTTGTTTTGGCCAGTCTATAAGCCTCTGGTCCTGTGTGTGAGGACTAGTCCTGGTCCTCTTGAGGACAGCAGTGGTTACCTTTTCATTCTTCTGTTTGTCCCGACAGGCCCGGGTGTCCTCTGCAGACGGCGACCAGTCCCTCTGGACACACAGTTCCATAGGTTACCATATGATTGTCAGTCTTGAGATGAACAGAAAGTATGTCATGCAATCTCTATATGATCTCCAATATGATTGTTGCCCACGCTGCTCTATATTCCTAGCTTTTTTTTTTTTTTTATAGCTAGCTCTATATACCTCCTACTTTATAATACCAGCTCCTCCTACTATATAATCCTAGCTCCTCCTACTTTGTAGTACCAGCTCCTCCTACTATATACGTCTAGCCCTGCCTACTATACCGCCAACTACCTTATGATCATAGCTCTTAATGTAATAATTCTAGCCATGCCTACGATATAATTGTAGGTCCTATATCATTCTAGCTCCTCCTACAATATAATTCTAAGTCATATCATTCTAGCTCTGCTTTCTAACCAACCTTTTCCTTCAGATTGATGACATCAGGATCACTGATGTCCAATGAGAGTATGGCATTCCGTGCTCCCACGTAGAGGGTGGAGCCATCGTTGCTTAGCAACAGGGTGGTGGTGTTGTGGATGTCTGATGTGTTGAAGTGAACCAGACCTCTGTCTGTAGAGTCTGTGGAGAGGTAGTACAACATGAGACATGTCTTACGGAGAAGGATCTTTTCCATAGTGATCACGAGGGGTGGTACAGCTTCACCACATGACACGAATGGCCACCGAGTGACACGCCCACACCCAAATGACACGCCCACATCGAAGTGACACGCCCACACGTTGGAGATGGTTAGTTTAGGTGTTAGGTTAGAGATGGTTAGTTTAGGTGTTAGGTTAGAGGTGGTTAGTTTAGGTGTTAGGTTAGAGGTGGTTAGTTTAGATGTTAGGTTACAGATGGTTGAAGGGGTAGTTCAGAATTTTGGCCTCATTTCCAAATTATCCTGTGTGTTATTTATCATTGGAGACGTTTTCAACACATTTCATTCAGTTCTTCTAGTTGCAGAGTTCGCTGGTGCTAGGCTAGCGCAAGTCAACGGTTTGGGTGAGTGTGCTAATAAAAACAGTCTTACCCACTCCACAGTCTATCCATGTAAATGTCTGTATTGATAGAATAATGTTAGAAATAAAACGAACCTTGCATCGCATGAATGAGGGACTAGTTTCTGCCGGTAACGTAGGTAATATCCGTCCGCCACTGCCATAGCCTACTACCAGGAAGTATAACGCTGCTGCTGAGACACAAGTCCCTCAAAATGCAATGCCAGGCTAGCCGAAACTGTTGACTTGCACTAGCCTAGCACCAGCAAATTCTGCAACTAGAAGAACTGAATGAAATTTGTTGAAAACATCTCCAATGATAAATAACACACAGGCTAACTTGGAAATGAGGGCCTATGTCCAAAATTCCAAACTACCCCTTTAAGTTAAGGTGTTAGGTTAGAGGTGGTTAAGTTGTTAGGTTAGAGATGGTCTATATACACATCATCATAACGGTACTAACACGTGAGAAGTGAAGCACCAAACCACAGAAGTGTGGAGGATGTGGGTAAACACACGCATGTTTCAAAGCAGAAGTGAGTTCTGGAGCAGAGCTCAGTCTTATGATTTCTTATCATCCAATCCTTGACAACAAGTTATCTTTGGGTATTACAAAGCAGTTTCATTACCTACTGAGTGGACCCAGCTTGTGGGTTTCAAACACCCAAACACTTTTAAAACAGGTCTGAAGATACAAATACAACAGCTTTAGTCGTAATACTGACAACATCTCATGTCGATAACAGGCGGCATGTGATTCTCTGGGCAGAAGTCATCCAAGTTCACTCTAACTTTGTCTCTCAAGCTCTCCCTCACCCTCCCTCCCTCTCTCCCAATCCATCATGATCTCCCTCTCACGGTCTCACAAGACGGCGGGAGAGAGAGGGCGTAAAGAAGAGTGAAGAAGAGGGAGAGAGAGAGGCCGTGAAGAAGAGGGAGAGATTTCAGAGATTTCTTCATTGACACTCTACATTCCACTGACGATAATATGAAATGCAAACAGACACATGCACACAGAGAGAGAGAGAGAGAGAGAGAGAGAGAGAGAGAGAGAGAGAGAGAGAGAGAGAGAGAGAGAGAGAGAGAGAGAGAGAGAGAGAGAGAGAGAGCGAGAGAGAGAGAGAGAGAGAGAGAGAGAGACAGAGACAGAGGTGGGGCAGCAGACAGGGGAGAGTGGCCAGACTTCAATCAGATGAATAAAATGTGACTGGCATGATTGTGAGATCACCGCCCCCCACCTCCCCCATGCACACAAACACACACACACACACACACACACACACACAACAATGCATATGACACCTCCACAAGGCTAGAGGCATTATAGCAAATGCTGTGCTGGCTGTGGCTCGGATTCAGACAAGAGGAGGAGAGGGGATGATGAG
>OMKI01004189.1:1851-12589 GCA_900302315.1 Phycis blennoides
TGTGTGTGTGTGTGCGTGTGCGTGTGTGCGTGTGTGTGTGTGTGTGCGTGTGTGTGTGTGTGTGTGTGTGTGTGTGTGTGTGTGTGTGCGTGTGTGTGTGTGTGCGTGTGTGTGTGTGTGTGGGGGTGTGGGGGTGTGTGGGGGGGGGTGTGGGGGGGGGGTGGGGGGTGGGGGGGGGGGGGGTGGTGTGGTGGGTGGGGGGGGGGGGGGGGGGGGGGGGAGAGGATGGAGACAAGACGGGCAGTGGGAGAGAAAGGGAAAGAGAAGAGAGGCTGTGAAGCCGTGTGCATTATTCATACATGCTGACACACCACAATCTGTGACTCATCTGTAGAAGGGCATCAGTCAAGTCACAACCTATCGCTCAGCCCCTTTGCTCGTACAAACCTCACATGCGAGCCGGGAGACACCGATACGCACGCACACGCGCAGATCCACGCACACTTTCAGCCTCCCGAAACATGACATTTTTGCGTATGTTTGCATCGGGGGGGGTCAAGAAAATATTGCCGTGCAGGTGTATTTTTGGACATCAAATATGGATGAGTTTCTATGAGACATCCGGACCTGCCTCTCAGCGGGTTGAACAGCCTAAACACTCCGGCCACAGAGGTGAGGTCAGACACGTTGTGAGTTACAATCCCCCTTGACCGAACGTGCTGTGTACGTTGTTCGATTTATTAGTCCCATTAGCCACTGAAGGTCAAAGGGGATTGGATCATATGGTCAATGTACATAATGAGGCCAAGGCGTCCACATGTATGGGATTACACAAACGTGTGACAACATGTTGGCTGTTATAAAGCATGGCAGTTATTTTTAAATGGATGACAGGATTTTTTTTTTAGGTGGGGAATTGGCCTTCTCACAAATATGTCTGTAGCCTGCCTTTGTGTCATGTTTATACAAGTGTTTTTACTTGTATGATGCAATTTCTTGTATGGCTCTTCTGCCTAGAAGCCTATTAGAGTGGAGGACTACAATGTATGGGAGACATCCATGTTTCTGGTGCAATAAGTAGACCAGCATCCCCTTCAGATGCATATCACATTACACTTCCAGGAAAGGATAGTGCTGTTAAAGACTTAACCACTCTGAGAAATTCCACCTCGAGAACACACATCATCGAACATTTTGTTTCAATCTGTTAAATGATGTATTCAGTTGTGTGTCCATTTATGCTTAGATGAATGTTAGGTTAGGATATCTCCTCAAACCTAAGAACTTAACACAAATGTTAAGTTCTTCTTCATTGCATGTAATTATCGTTATTTGTCATATATATGTCAAAATATTGCCCATTATTCAAGCCTTAATAAGACCATTAGGTGCAGCTGAGTCGTAGAAATATATTCGGGGGATATACAACCGAGGTTAATCCAAGTGTGAAAACGAATGAGTAAAATAATTAGCGATGTGCAAATGAACTGGAAAAATAACCAGAAAACACAGGGAGCCCTCGGGAGAATCCCATCTGCTTTGAAGAAAATTTGACTTTCTTTTATGTCAATTTAGTTTTCCTTGTCAACTTGGAAGTAAATACAAAAAAGGATTTGCTGACATCCTCATAGACAATTGGCAACATGACTTCAACGACAGTCGTCTATGAACACATGAGTAGGTAGATTGACGTAGCATGAAATGACAATAGCCATGCGCATGAGTGACCGCTGTAACGTGTCGGCTATCTAAGTATTGGTTAATGCTAAACATATGGTATACCTATAAAACAGGCAGGGCTGTAAACAAGCCTAATCGCTATATAATGTAATGAATTCGCTTGTTAACTACAATACGGCCTGCAGGGAACCATATGCGTCTTCCAGCCAATTCATTTCTAGGGGACGCTCGGCCGTAATGCCTTTCCTGTCTGCCACCTGGTGCCCGGGCAAAGTGCTTTAAACGTAGAGATACCAACAACACCCGCCCCAAGACATAAACGTATATTTTACGTGGACATATGCTTTTGAAACACCAAATGGAGACAGCGTTGTCGCCTTTAAACATGCACAATGTTTAAAAGGTGGAAAGATGTTCGCCACCACTGACTGGGGAACAAAGGCGACGCTTTGCCAGTCTGCTGGGTCCTCGAGCTGCCCGTCCGCCCGGGAACAATGAGGAGGGGGAGAAGGGGGAGGAGGGGGGGGGGAACCAGCGCTCACAGCTCTGCTGCCAACCTCATCTCATCAGTGCAAAACTACACCTCTAGTTTTTTTTATCTGCATAACACGTCTTATCAACAAACTAACAAGTGCACCGACGGGAATATACGGCAATAGCGGGACTACAGGTAACAGGCCGTTTTCTATGACATGCAAAACGATAACGAATAAAAGATCTGGGTGCGGTGCAAAAAAAAAAAAAAAACTCGTGCACGAACCGACCGTGTTAGGTGTTAGGTTACCTTTGTAGGAAGTGCTACGTCCTCTTCTCTGACCGACAAATTCATTGGGATGTGCTCGCAGGTGGAAGATTCCTCGGAAACAACGATCGTGGGGGCAATCCAGTGACAGCTGAACCCCCTTCACAGGTCTGTCTTCGCGGACAACGTACGAAACATCGCCGGTGTTGTGAAATGTCCTGTGGTGGACCTGGCAGGACCGCTACGACTACTCGGCTACTCTCCCTGTTGTCAAGGGAGCATTGCCGGTCACTCAGTTTTAGATATTGCTGGATGATGCCATTGATACTCCCTACCTTCCTCCTTAATGCCCTCCTCTCCGCTCTTCGTTTGGCTTCCCCTCCCCTCGCTCACACACGTACCGCCGAAACACCCCCACTCCCTCCACCCTAGCACATGACGTGATGCAGTCAGGATCTCCAATAGCAACCGTATCCCCCATCAACCTCATTACCCCCCTGCCCCCACAGGACTGGGCCGCTGACTGGCGCCGTAGTGGTGGTGGCTATGGTGAAGCAAGCACGGCAATAGTTTACATTCTATGTAATTTATTTTGTAGGCTATACGACCGATATAAAAAAGAATCATAGCAAATTCATATTAAACAATTATAGCCACTTCGATATTGGCAGTACGTTGACAGTGAGCCAATATCTGATTAGAGTGAATGTCCTTGAACATTCTTATTAATGTTATAACCATAAAACAGATTGATAAATGGCCTAGCATGCATGTACTGCATGTCGATGTAGGCTTATTAAATCATGGCCTAGGACTATATGTCATACAGTTAGGACTAGCCTACATGATGCATCGGGTCTGTACCCCCGCAAGCACTGCGGGTCACAAATAATTAGGTCAGTGGCGATATTGCATCCGGAGAATGATTTGTCATAGAGCATTCACACCTTACAAATTAAAAATAACCCTCACTGGTGAAGAAAAAAAATGCTACTCTTAGACACAGGCCCTTCATAGGTTATATCCTTGAAAGAAAACATGGCAATAGGCAATGTGCTTTTTACCATATCACTACATTGTTATAATTTCATTGTAATAACAATGGCCCCATAGCCTCCTGCGTCGATCTCCTGGCTCTGAAGGAACAAAGAGTCGGCCCACTCGTTTTAGGATTTAGTTTGTCGGTAATGACATCTAGTGGGCGGAAAGAAAACTACCACATAGCGCTGAACTACTTTTAGACTAGGCTTATCTAATGTTGGTAGGATACTAACCTGATAATAAATTGGCCCCCTTTAAAAACAATGTGTACATGTGTATAACCCTCTGGCTGTATTGCCTAACAGTATTACTATTTCCACTATCAAATCTAAGGCTAAAGGCCAAAGAGCCCTAAAATTAGTACAGAAAATGGCCGCTGTCTCCACCACTACTCCACAGCAGTGACGTTAATTACACTATTTATATTTCAAGAGTGGCGGACACTGAAAGATCAAGTTTCCGTAATGCTTTTATTTCTCCATCTCGAGTGCAGCAGGGGACCCCATGTATGGCCGTGTGTGGGGGGCAGTGCGGGGGTGACTAAGCCCACGATGACCACATGGGACCCCATTCTGTGTGTCTGACCTGGCCACACTGCCAAGCTGTGACATCATGTATTTTTACCCTTCACATTAATGACTGGAATGAAGTAGTGCCCAGATCTGCTTGTGAGGCACATAGATCTGCTCTGCAAACTGCCGTCAGAGCAATCGCCATATTCAGATACCGATTTACCCCCTACCTCCTCCTGTTTCCTTACACACCACTCCCAATCTCACGTCAATCAATACACATTATTTACCTATAGGCTTATTGTTAGATCAATATTTTTGTTCCGTCTTCCGAAGAGAGCTCAGTGCAAACCCAATAATGCTAAAATAACACATGCCGTTTGATGGACACATATCTGAAACTCAATTTTTAAAAAAACCCCAACGGTGTGGAGTAATACACCTCCATGAACACTGAACAAACCATCTGCAAACATCACACAGACACCGCTTCATTTTGAGACTGAAGTTTATTCGAGTACCTCTGGGGCATTTTTTGTCCCTCGGTTCCTTTCCATGAACCCGCTGATCTGTTAATAGAGAGGCGATCGATATTCATAGCGTTCCTGTAAGTTCACAATTCAACATCTCTCCGTGTCCCGTTTCATCTGGCGGTGCAGACTGAAACAAAATAAAGCTGTCAAGATAAAATAAGATAAAATATAATCTGATAATTCGTTTAAAAATAAGACTAAAATATAAGCAGGGCCAGTGAGCCCTATGAATATGAATAAATATGCATATGTGATCAACGGCCTTGAAAGGCAAAGCTCAAAGCTCAGAACACAGCCAGGGATTTTGTCCGGAGAACTGTTCAGTTAACATCACAAAACACATCACCGGGCCGGCCTTCTTCAGTCGGGAATTAGATATCCTTGCTGAAAAGTGAGAGCTGAAGTTTTCAGCGGTACTTTATAAGACGGTAGGTACGTGCGAACATTCCACATTGCTCAAATAAAAGCCTGACTTGCCTTCGCGCTGTCAAAGTCAAGTACGAGGAATTGTGATTTTTGGTTATATTTAAATGTCCTGCTCCTTGACAAAAATCAGTTCTGGGTGCGAGAACAACAAAGTGCATAGGTGAGATGCAAAACCTTTTGGACTGCGAGGCTGGAGGCACAGCATCAGCATACGGACGCTTGGGATCAACCACGACCCTGTAACGCAAGCGCTGCCTCCCGTCAGAGCAGGTCTATAGCTTGAAACAAACGTGTACCCTTGATAAAAACTAATGAGATACTCTTTGACTGTGCTGATTTCCATTATGCTGTTCTCTCTCTCTCTCTCTCTCGTTTGCTGCTGAAGGTCAAGTTATCCTTCGTGACGATAGCAGAGCCCTGTTGGCGCGATACATGTAGTGTGTTCTTCAGGCATCCCTCCGGTTGAGGGCCACTGTTTCTGAGCAAATATCCACCAAACGCACCATCAGTCACTCCCGTTCTCCCACGAAGGCCAACACAATAAATATTCCCCGCGTAACTCTCACGCCACCCACACCCACTAGAAACCAAAGGAGAAAAGAAAAGGCTGCTGCTAGGATTTAAGTTGCAGTTTTTGCGTGACAGAAAACAAGGACACAAAAAAAATGCATCAACGCAAGTACAACATTAAGCTTTCAGCCAGCTTTAAATAAAGCAATCACTTTAAAAGTGTCTTTGACCCGCGCACATAAAAGATACAACTGACCAGGTATAAGCTGCAGATTTCAACTAGAAGAGCAGATAGTTTATTGCCTTTATATGGTCTTAAGGGAAGGAGGGGGGGGGGGCTTGAGATGAAAAGTGTGTTAGATTGGATATTATTGTCGACAGGAAAAGAGAGGCGCTTATAGTGCAGGTAGTTGCGTATGTGGATGGATGGCATTAAGAGCGATGCATAGGGAGGGAGGGGGCAGGAGTAAAAAGGTCAGTGCAGCTCAATGAACGCCTCCATCTCCTCTGAGATCAGCCCCTTGTAGGGCAGTCTGTGCCTCTCCACCGCCCGCGCCGCCAGGCACTGCAGGGTGACGTAGTTCAAGGGGCAGAGCGCCGGGTGGCCGGGGCTGCTCTGCTCGTCCAGCAGCTCGTAGGCCGCCTTCCGCTGTGCGTTCGTGGCGTCAAAGTGCGCGCCGGCGTTCACCAGCAGCGCCATGATCCTGGGGCAGCCGTTGGCGGCGGCCACGTGCAGCGGCGTGTTGTTGTCGCAGTCGCGCGAGTCGATGTCGGCGCCGCACTCCAGCAGCAGCGTGGCCACCTCCGGCGAGGGGAAGCGCCCCACGGGGTAGCGGCCCACCGACGTGGTCTCCTTGTCCACGGCCATGTGCAGCGGCGTGGAGCCGCCGCGGCCCCGAGGGTTGAGCTTCAGCAGCCGGTAGACCGTCTGCTTCTTCTGGTGCTCCTGCTCCGCCGTGCACTCCAGCTTCTCCAGCAGGAAGACCAGGTGCAGGATGATGGACAGCGCCTTGGTGAACTGCGGTGCCTCGGGCGGGCTGTCCCTCTGGGCCACCGCCCGCTCCACCTCCCGCACGCTCTTGCCCAGAACACCCATCAGGTCATGGAAGGTGATGCGCGTCGCCAGGGTGCCCTTGGCGCGGTCCTGGAGGACAAAGGAGAAGAGCTCAGCGAAGGATAAGAAACTGGAGGCCGTCATGGGACTGAGGGGGTCCAGGTTGCTCTGCTGCATGTCCAGGGCGTACTTCCAGAGGCTGATGCAGCGCTCAAAGTTGCCCGAGTCGGCGTAGACAGCTCCTCTGTAGCGGATGTAGTAAGACGTGTCTGGGTGAGACGGGCCCAGAATGCGCTCACGGACCAGCAAGGCCTGCATCCGCATCTCATCCGGGTCTGTGATCAGAGCCTCCAGCTCCTCTGCTGTGGTCACTTCCTGGGCACAGTTGTAAGCAGAGATGGGAGGTCTGGGCAGGGGTTTGGCTAATAAACCTGCTTTGTCTCCGGGTTGTCTTAACTCCATGGCCCTCCTCCAGTATCTCATGGCACCGAGGAGATCTCGTTTTTTGTCAACAAAAGTGGCCCCAAGGAGTTCAAGTGCATCGATTCGTTCTTCTCTTATGGAGCGAGGTTGATGGGCGAGGTACTCAACGATGTTAGTGTGGCCCGTCACACTTGCAGCCAGTAGCGGTGTCATCCCGTAGCCATCTCTTTCCATGCGCGCGTTACATTTCAACAGCATCTTCATGATATCCAAACTTCCTGATTCCGCACAGTCGTGGAGAGCTGTGTTGCCTTTGACGCTTTTGCGGTTGACATCAGCACCGCGATCTAGAAGGAACTTGGCTATTTCTTTGTGACCCTTATAGCACGCAATCATAAGGCATGTGTGGCCGTGGCGGTTGGCAACCTCCATGTCAGCCCTGTGTTCCACCAGGTAACGGACGATCTCCAGGTGACCGTCGAAGCAGGCAGCTCGTAGTGGAGTTGAGTTTGTCAACGTTGCATTGTTGACCGAGGCACCGCGCTTCAGCAGCGCTCTGACAACAGGGAGGTGACCGGCGGCAGAGGCCGCCCACAGCGGCGGTGCCCCCTCGATTGTCTCGCCGTCAAAATTGACAGAACCTCCCAGTTCAACATTAGCCTTACAATGTTCGAGGAGGTATCCCACAACCTCTAAATGTCCGTACCGAGAGGCAATTAATAAAGGGGTTCCCCCCTGTGTTTTTTCCTCGGCTAATGCCTCCAACTCCTCTGGAGTTTTGTTGCTCAGCAACTTCTGGATAAGTTTCAGCTTACCATCTCTGGCCGCGTTGAAAACTGTCGTCGTTAAATCCATGTTATTGGCTTTGTGCTGACGCACTTTCAGCTAATGCCACAACCACATGACGAAGGAATATGATAATAGTTATTAAACAATTAATTTTAGTAATCTTGTCCTGGTTTCGGTCCCTGGCTCACATCTTTCTGCCATTTTGAGGGCGCTGTCAAGATGGCGTATGAGCGACAGGTCTATGTTTACAATTTCCGCACTTTGCTTCGGGATATGTAGTTTTTAATATTTCCTTTTTCAAATGCGTGTCCGATGGTAACGTTTTACGGGAACTTTATTTCCCATGATGCTTGCGCTTGATGCCAAATCAGCTGATGCATTCGCTTGGTATGTTACGCTAGCCTGGGCTAATACGACAGACCATAACAGTTGTAGTTCACAAATATAGGCATACTCGTTTCCAATATAATTATTCAATTTAGGTAGTTGATCCATAATGCAAAATATGAATTATTCCATTGCTGATTTTTTTTATATTTTAAAAAGGAGCACACTAAATCAGGGCATTTGTGTAAGGTTTATTTGATCACAGGCTATTTTTGACAAGTGAGGACACTGGACAAGATACTTTACGCCACTTGGAGGCAGCATTGGCTGCCTCCAAGTGGCGGCCAATGTAGGTTTCTGCAAACATATTTCAGGTTAGGCTACTATAACTACAGGCTACATATACATAACATTGTAATTACATAAATTATACAATATTATGTCAATTATGAATCACTTTTAATTGTAATGTTTGTGAACATAGGCTAATTAGTCACGTATAATTAATTCATACATTATCATAGTAGGCTATCCTCCAGATTTTAACTGCTTGGTTTTCCAGCAGTATTATTGACCTACTTGTGTGCTATTTTTGTACTATGCCTTTTTTATAGGTTATATTGTACAAATGTGTATAATCTGTTACAGCTAATCAAGAAAATGTTATGCACAGCACGCGAGTCAACCTAACTTATTTATAACTTAAAAATGGTTTTGTATTTACCTGGGGCATATCATGTTAGTTTTAAAATACATATAAAAAAACGTTCTCTCTCTGTATTTCCTTTACTCTATCTTGGCCTTAATAGGACTTTGACTGGGAAATGAGATCTCAAATTGAAGAGGGAATATTTGTGCACAGAGAGGCATATGTTATGACTACAGCATGTTGGCACCAGGGATAAAAAAGCTAAATGGCCTTTTCTTTCACATTTGGTTCTGCATGATCAGGAATCTGTAGTGGATTATTAGACGAGGAGAAACGCATTGTAAAATGAAGATATTAAAGTGTGATCTTTGTATATATTTATTTTCAGGTTCAACAAATTGCCACATCAACAGGTATATTGAGAACGCATCCACTATCAAGTAAAAACGAAATTGAAAAATATAAAGTTTGTATATTTCCATAGAACTCTCGAATGCTCCCACATGCAAAACACACATTTGATAACATTTGACTCTTAATACAAAAATATACCACACACCTCCACCTGAATTATCATGTAATGTGTAACAACGACATGTCACTAAGCCACATCACAAAGCTCAGAAATTAACACTCTTAGGAACTCATGAGCAGGAGGCAATGAGTCAACCACAGCTCAAATTAAGTTATTTTTAACCTGCCATGACATTCTGGGGGATAAAATCATAATCCGTATCCTACTGGCAGCTTTTTAATTCATGAGGACTGTCACTGTCACCGTTTTCCCAAATCAAATGATGCGCAACCTTGTAACACTACTTAGGGCTGTAGTTCCCAACCTTTTTTGGCCTGTGACCCCATTTCTATCTCTGCCAATATTTTCAACCCCAACTTTAAACTTTTGTGCATCTGCTTCCACACACATAGTTCTACCCCAATCAACATCTGCCTAATCGCATCACTAAGTGATTAAGAGGAGTTTGCTCGTGGCTCTGAATATTTAGGCGGTCCGTTCGTACATACAGGATGTCCATTTGAAAAAATCTTGCAAAAATGGATCATCGAATATCCTTTGCCTATATCAGCAATCTCCTGCGACCCCATATTCATATCAGGGGACCCCAAATGGGCTCCTAACCCCAAAGTGGGGAACCACTGACTTAGGGCTGTGTAAACTCTGAAGCATGCTTCTTTAAGTCTGCCGACTGGTGCTTTCTTTGTGTGCAGATGTATGCATGGGCACCGCCTAAGAATCCTAATAGACTTTGACGTTGCTGTTAATCTATTCATTTGAAGAGAGACGTTTTCATGCGTTTTTTTTGGGAACAGCCTCAGCAAGGTGCCCGTCAAACTGGTCTCTATTCTTCCCTCCACCATTGTGCTTCTTCACTTGAGCACTGTGTTGTCATCGCCTTTTCTTCATTGCCCATCCAGGGGATTGTCTGACATGTATACACTCCGGGTCCCTAATGTCTCCTGTTTCCGTGAACAACATTTACTCTGCTTTCACTCGAGTAATACAACCACATTTACATACAGTAAGTTTTTTTGCAGAAGCGTGTTTCAACCATAAGGCAGAGTGGACCGCCACCAACGCAGACACAGACACAGAGGAGTGATCCCCTCCGCTCCCCGCGTTCTGAGTGATTATCACCCGGAACCCTCTAGCCGCCTGAGAGCAGCTCGCTCATCAACACCTCTCTCTCCCCGAGGAGCACGTCTCTCTTCAAGCTCGTCCCCTTGTTCACCACCTTCATCTTCATCGCCAGACTCTTCACCTGCGCCGGGCTGAGCGCGTCGAAGAAGAAGTCCTCGTTGAACACGGGGTTGCGGCTGTTCTTGATGATGGTGCTGCGCTGCTTCTGCTTCTTGCCCGGGTTCAGGTAGAGCGCCACGCAGCAGTTGATGCTCTTGATGTCCGTCTGCCGGTCGTAGAGGTCCTCCGCCGTCAGCACGCGCACCCGCAGCCGGCAGGCCTCGGCGTCGTAGTGGGTGCTGAGCCTCAGGGTGCCCCCCTTGTGGAGGTTGACGGTGTGCTCGCGCTGCAGCACCTCGGGGCCCGCGGCGCGCAGCGCGGCGCTCTTGAGGCCGCGGAAGGCCGGCGAGGGCGGG
>OMKI01004191.1:0-12391 GCA_900302315.1 Phycis blennoides
TGAAACTGCTCTCGCTTTCGGTGTGCCTGTCTCTGTGGCTCGCTCTCTGTCTGCCTCGGTGTTTGCGGTGAGAGTAAAAGTGATACATGGCCGGCGAGAGGAGAAGGAGAACAAACAGCCGGACCGATCTGGCCTTATTCCAGTTGAAAATGGAATTAGATTAGTGGCCCTGCTTTCACTATTCTGCGTGCGTGCTTCTGCGTGTGTGTGTGTGTGTGTGTGCGTGTGTGTGTGTGTGTGTGTGTGTGTGTGTGTGTGTGTGTGTGTGTGTGTGTGTGTGTGTGTGTTGGGGCAGGGGTTTCCTCCCACATTTCCTCCTCTCTATGAGTGTGTGAGTGTCTGTTCTAAACACAGACAGCTCATGTGAAAAAGCATTATTATTGTGGTCATCCCAAACAGGATATCAGCAATGAGACTGATAATTACTCCTGCTGCCATCTCCTCCTAAGCCTGGTAGTTGCTATGTAGTTACAGGTAGTAGTGGACTTAGAGCTTGGACATTAAATATGTGTAATGTAAAGAAAATAGCCCTTTAGTTCACCTATAATTAGGGCTATAAGCTGGTAGCTAGCAAGGCTAGTAGCTGATAGAACAGAGCTTTTGCACGTAGATCCAAAACTGACAACATCTTGGTGTTTCTGTTTTAGCTTTCTTTTTTGCAGATTCTCCTGCTTCTTATTGCTTTCGGACATTTCCCAAGTTCCTCCTGCAGGCCTTCAAATAAATCGTCCAAGGAACCCTCTTGTGTTAGCCCCAAAGTACCCTCATTTGAGAAATACTGTATAAGTGTATCTGTTAGCATAGCTATTATCTCTGACTACTCCCGGAAGTAGTTTAAGATGCTCACGAGACATGACCTCACCATGGGACCAATATTTTCATGCATGTGCATGCATGCTCGTCAACAGCTTGACACTTATTGTAGAGAATTTATTATCAGGTAAGAAATTAAATCACAGGGTGCCGTTGAGAGCTTTATTAGACAGGAAAGGCTCCCAGAATTATTGTAATTTATTTGGACATTTTGAATTAATTTGCTTATTTTGAATGGTGGTATCTAAAATATGTTTTGAACCTCCTGCAATAGTTTGGGAAACACCAGGGAACAGGCTAACCCCCAGTCTAGTTACATCTAGAACTTCTCTAATAGAATAAAATCAACTTGGAGTTTCTCATTAGAACTGCTTCAATGTTTTCAATCGAAGCAGTCAGTCGGTTAGCGTGTCAGTCTTCCAGTCCTCCACCAGATTCACGTAGAAGAACCTTGGGAGAATCGGGACACAAAATCGTGGGTAGTGCACTCTGTAAAACTAGCGGAACTCATGCTAATGTCAACCACAAAGGTGAAGTTCCGGAGCCGACATACACTCTGCGTCACCTTAACAATACCTTGTGGCAGATGGCTCCCCTTCTGGGCAAACAGGTACAACCTGTTTTAAGGGGTTTTATTTGTATTGCACATAGCCAGACATTTTCCTCTAAACAGACCCCATTATACTTCTTGTTCTGTAACTGCTGTGTAAATCCATGACAAAGTTCACTCCCCTTGGTCTCAAATCCGCGTGAAAGATTCTTCACAGTTTATAGCATTGGATGGCGAAAAGGGATATATTCCCACACTGTAAGTGCATCACAGGTGGAAGATTACTGAGTAGAACACGATACTAACGACATGTCAACTAGCTGGAGATTTTCCTCCTCCCCGTTCAGCTTTGTTTACAGGACATAATATCCTTTAGTTTTGCACTCTTTATTTTGCTACGGTGTCACGCAGAGCTTTTTAAACACACGGTTATGACAATGAAAAGTCCTCCCGATTTGGAAAACGGTAATTAATCTGCTTATTTTACGTATATGTAGGCTATTCTTTCTTGCTGTAGTATCTCGCATTGGTTAAACACAAGATTGAGAAAATAAAAGTCCCCCCAGATTGTATAAACTGTGTGAGAGCTTGAGTGTAATCAGCTGGCTGTGCTTGGCAGCAGCAAAAGCAAACTGACTTTTACTTTATTGGCCAAAGCTGGAATTTTCCACTCAGTCATTTGGTTTGGGTTTTGGGGTTGAAGGTTTTGCAATAAGCGTCTCACGTGGGTTCCTTTCCGTCACATGACAATGTGACACACATCTGAGGTTAAAACTTTGGCCTACATGCATGTCCCTGAACCATGAGCTGAAGTGGGTTCCTAGAGGCCCAAGCGGCTCTACACATGGGGTCAATGGTTAAACCATATCAATGTTCACACTTTTGTAAAGAAACACCTCGCACAGTTTTTCTGTTAGCTTTTTCTGTTAAACATTTGTGTGAACTTCTGCTATAAGACTCAATGTGGTGCTGCAACTCAACCGGTAGAGCAATTAACCGCCAGGGTTGGGGGTTCCATTCCCACTTCTATGATACAAATGTTTGCACTCACAGTATTGAACGACGTTTTGGATGAATGAATCATTATATAATCATGTAAGTTCCTGTTTCTCTAACTACCGCTGTCTATTGCACGCTCCACTAACAGCCCATCACTCTTCCCTTCTGTTCCCGCAGGTGGGTGCTGTGGATCGGACAACAAGTCCTACATGGTGGGGGGCTGGGCCTGGGCCTGGTGCCTCATCTCCGACACACAGAGGTGACGGCTCACTCTACAGTATCGATCACTTAATGAAGCAAATCCGCCGGCCTCTCTGGACCGTGCTGCCTGTTGGGATGAGTTGTTGTTGGTGGGGGTGTCCTCAGCTGTAGCCATGGCTACAGCTGAGACACACGAGACACACGATAGAGAGAGACACACTCTCTCTTTCGTTCCTTATTTATTTATTTTCATTTTTTGGGCTGTTTGTATTATATTTATTTGTGCTTGATTGCCTCACTCTTACTGTTTGGTTTGTCCTGGAAGTCAGCTTTTAGAACAAAAAATATAAATCTAGGTGTCATTATCTGGATAATAATCAATTATTTCATTACTCATATTAATATAATTATTTATTCCTATTAGTACTTACTATTACAGGTATGTTCATGTCACAGCAGAAAGTACAGTAATACAAATTCAAAATAATTATTAAATTAACATAAGAATTAGAATAAACAAGATATACATAAAACATGTCTAGAAACATAAGAGTAGGAGAAATTTAGAAGTGAAAAATAAATGTAAACATTCTCGTCAATCCCAGTCACTATTACTATTGTTATGAATGTTATGCGGGTGGGTGCATTCTGGCCCCCGTGCTGTTTGACTGTTGTCCTACATGGATGTGTGGGAAGATCACGTGATCCTTCTGTAGGGCCATATACTCCTTCTTTGCTGTTAACATTCTTGTTGATAACAGTCTGCCGCATAGTGTGACTAGTGACTCCAGACCACACAGCCAAACATTGTCCACTTCCTGGTTTGACAGTCGCTTCCCCTGGTCCCATCACATGCACCACTTGGTCACTTTGTTTCATTGTTCGGACAAATTGGGAACTTAAAATATACTGCGTCTATGTTTTGAAAGTGGAGCCACTACAATATGGCACTTAGTGTCGCACTCACTCACTCACTCACTCACTCACTCACTCACTCACATGATCACGATCCCATTTAGACAATCCTACTGTTTCTGCCTGCAACCTTTTCTGCCCGGGGGTGTTGAGGGACAAAACTAGCAGGCCACATACTCCCAGCAGGCTGGCCCAGACTGTTCCAACCTGCGTTCTTCCTACAGGATAACCCTGGAGATCATGACCCTGCAGCCCAGGTGTGAGGATGTGGAGACGGCAGAGGGCGTGGCCATCACTGTCACGGGCGTGGCCCAGGTAACACCTGTTATATCACCTGGTCACTACTTAGGCCTCATCCAAAACAGCTTACAGTGAATTCACATACATTAAGGAACAGGGAGGGGGCTATAGAGACGTCTTCCTGAAGGGTGTCTGCAGACTTTGGGAGTTTGAACCCACAACCTTTCAACTGTCTGGGAGTCAAAAAGCCTGACCAATAGATACAAGTGGTGCTCGGATGCTTTTTCATCCTGGGACCCAAAGACGCCAATCCTGGGCCTTTTTCCGTTGGTGCTTTTGTCCACGGCGAGTCAAACCACGCCACGCTGATTTGCATTCCCATTACCATCAAACGGGGTGTGTGCCAGAGCCATAGTAGGCCAGTATAGTAGTAGGCCCAACCCGCCTCCACGCGGGGTGGCGGTGACATGAGCCCTGCTTGCTGCTTGCAGCGAGAAGTTGTCCCTTTTAAATTGTAGAAGTATAGATCTGCAAAGTACAGTGAAGTTTCCGTTCTTGTGTTGGAGACCGAGTACGGCTAAAGTTCTCAACAGCTTGGTTCGTTTCACAATATTTCACACTATTAGCTCGCTGGTCTTGATGTTCAACACATCAAGGACATCGTGTGGCACTCAGGAAAGAACGTGGGAAACATTGTCAAATAAGTAAACAAGACTAATCCTTAATATATCGACTCAATGAGCTATTGAGATTAGGGAGCCCAAAAAAGGAAGGATGTTCATGATACACGAACGTCAAACTGAGTTCATCGCCGTGTGTGTTTCGTCTGAAATCGAATAGATTAAGCGTTACTTAAATCAATCAAACGTTCGGGTAAAGATTATTTTCTAATAAAACAAAATGGCCTACAATTAACGTGTTGTGTCGTGTCATCGAGTCGAGCGCGTCATCAGCAAGAAAGACACGCCTTCGAGGGGGGAGTCAAACGCAGCCAAGCCAGGCCGGTATAGTATCACGGGAAAACGCTGCCCGAGTTGCCAGGCCGTCAGCCAACCTCAAACGGGATGTTTCGGGTCCCGCCCCAAACCCGCGCTGTACCGTCGCCGGCTCTCTCAGAGACGCTGGTTGGTGAGATGTGGGTCAAGATCTTCTGTGTATTTCTCCAGGTGAAAGTCATGACAGACCATGACCTGCTGGCCATCGCCTGTGAACAGTTCCTCGGCAAAACGGTGACGGAGATCAAAGCGGTGGTGCTGCAGACCTTGGAGGGACATCTTCGCTCCATCCTGGGTAGGGATGTTTTTTTTTGAGAGAAAGAAACTCCAGCCAGCCAGAGCACGCTCTTGCCCTCTTTGATGAGTTCAGTTGAAAGAAAAATCAGGAACACATTCTCCCCCTGTCAATCTATTAACATCATTATACTCTTTATTTTGGATATAAAACTGTTTTGATTCCTCAGTAGATTGCTCCCTCCCCCTAGCCCTGATTGGCATTTTAAAAATTTTTGGAAAATGTGTTTTAATGGACCTGGTTCTTGTGTTGCTGCACCCAAAGTCAAAATCAGAATCTGACCACATTTCAAAACTGAACTCACGATTGTGATTGTGACCAAACATGGGCAGTCACGTAACTGATTGATGTATTAACAACCAAAGGGCACAACAACCAACTGGCATACATTATCAATAGTGTTTGTGAATCCCAGGAAAAAATTACGGTCATTTGGGCCCCCCGTTGTGTGGTGGTTGCTCGAGATGGTCCTGAGCCTGAGTCTTCTGTGTGCAGGCACCCTGACGGTGGAGCAGATCTACCAGGACCGAGACCAGTTCGCCAAGCTGGTGAGGGAGGTGGCCTCCCCAGATGTGGGACGCATGGGCATCGAGATCCTCAGCTTCACCATCAAGGTACGTTGAGGGAGGGCGAGAGGGGGAGAGAGACAGAGAGACGGAGAGGGAGAGAGAGATCGAGAGCTGAACAGCCAAACAGCCATGGGGCCTAAATAACTGACCCCCAGTTATATTTACATTTACATTTAGGGCATTTGGCAGACACTTTTAAGTACATTTGTCAGAATTTATATGCCAACATCGTCAAACCCATTTTATTCATCGGATGTTGCAGCACAATATTTTCCCATCAATGTTTACCCCCAGCTGGCCGCTACCTAAAATGTGTGTGTTCTCCAGGATGTGTATGATAAACTGGACTACCTGAGCTCCCTGGGGAAGACCCAGACGGCTGCCGTCCAGAGAGATGCTGACATTGGCGTGGCGGAGGCAGAAAGGGATGCTGGTATACGGGTACGCTGGCACTGCTGTGTCCCAAGACCATTCATCCATTCATCCATTCATGCATCCATTCTTTGTCGTGTTTCGATCAAACTATATATATAGTGCTGTTCATGTGCAATACCAGCAATACAACAACAACAGCAGTACAACAACAAAAGCAATACAATTCTTATCATTCATTCATGGAGGTGCAACCCTTAACAACATTTGACAATGTATAACCCACCACAACTGTCTTCCATCAAACTTTATTTATAATGTCTGTTTCGTGCAAACAGGCAATGTGAAGTGCTTAACAATGGACATTGCATCAAGAACAAGAACATTTGTTTAAAATAACAGTAAATGAGTCTGAATCTTTTAAGAGATAGTAGATCATTTACTTGATTAGAAAAAAGCTCTACTAAACTGGTATGTTTCAAGTATGTTTATTGAGAAAATGGAACCATAAGCATCTGGAGAAGCTGTCCACACCTGAGAATACAGGTGTCGTAATTCAAGCCCCTGTCCCTCCTTCTCGCCACAGGAAGCCGAGTGCAAGAGGGAGATGATGGACGTCAAGTTCCTGGCCGACACCAAGATGGCCGACTCCAAGCGAGAGCTGGAGCTGCAGAAAGCTGCCTTCAACCAGGAAGTCAACACCAAGGTTTGCACTTTGGGTTTTGTTTTTGTTTTCTGTGGCACTGAATGCATTATGGATGCTGTGGTTTATTAGAGAGTAGATATCAAGGTTGCTAAGAGCTCGCTTGCCCCGAGTATGGCAAACAGAAACATTGTGTGTCTGTGTATGTGTGTGAATGTGTATCTGTGTGAGTGCATGCATGTCTCTGTCTGTGTGTGTGTGTGTGCGTGTGTGTTGATGAGCCGAGACCAGATGCAATTACACTTTATGTGTCCCAGACGGGACATTAGGGTGTCGCAGCAGAAGGTGAGAGGCGGACTGCAGTAGAGATTAACCCACGACTCCTCTTCCCCCTCCACCACCAGAAAGCGGAGGCCCAGCTGGCCTACGAGCTGCAGGGGGCCAAGGAGCAACAGAAGATCCGCCTGGAGGAGATCGAGATCGAGGTGGTGCAGAGGAAGAAGCAGATCACCATCGAGGAGAAGGAGATCGACCGCACGGAAAAGGAGCTCATCGCCACCGTCAAGAGGCCCGCCGAGGCCGAGTCCTACAAGATCCAGCAGCTGGCCGAGGGACACAAGTCAGTGTGCCACGCGCACCTCCTCCACGTAGCCCAGGCTCCCCTTACTGTTCAGTAACCTGGATTCAAAAACCCAGCGTACTTTACGCTGGGTTTTTGAATCTGGGGGGGAAACCCACCCACGCCGTGTGATACTGAGCCCAGGATAATTGAGATGAACCCACCTAGAGACGGTTGTTGTGGTTGTTCTGGGCAGGCTGAGGAAGGTGCTGACCGCGCAGGCCGAGGCCGAGAAGATCCGGAAGATCGGAGAGGCGGAGGCGGCCTCCATCGAGGCGGTGGGCAAGGCCGAGGCTGAGAAGATGAGGCTGAAGGCCGAGGCCTACCTGCAGTACGGCGAGGCTGCCCAGACCGCCCTGGTCCTGGAGGCCCTGCCCAAGGTAACACGCACGCACGCACGCACGCACGCACGCACACACACACATACACACACACACACACACACACAGACACACATACGAATGATCACTGTGTGATCTCAGTCATTCATTCCTCATCCATCCATTAAAAAATCCCCCCCCCCCCCCCCTACTCAGATCGCAGGAAAGGTGGCCGCTCCTCTGGCCAAAACCAGTGAAATCATCATCCTGTCTGGCGAGGGGAGTCGCGTGACCAGTGAGGTCAGCCGCCTGTTGGCCGAGCTCCCCGTCACCGTCAACGCTCTCACGGGCGTGGACCTCACCAAGGTAGGCCTGCTGGGAGGTCGGTACCGGGCCACCGCGCTGCACTGCTGACCACTGCTCTCACAAGTGTCCCGTTTAATGTGCAGTGCCTGGTGGCATCGCCATGGATCCAGTTTGGCGCGATGTTTACCTCTGTGTGTGTGTGTGTGTGTGTGTGTTTGTTTATGGAATTTCTTTGGTTTCTGGTAGCAGATCCAGTATTTATCTGTAGGTGTAGGGAATACATATACATGTATACATGTATTTTCTTTCTCTTTCAACAGATCCCGTTGTTGCAGAAGATGGCTCAAGCATAGGCACACATGTGATCCCACATCAGTCCAACATCGGTCGTATGCACTCTCATAGACTGCCTTTTAATACACTTGAGGAATTCACTTGTGTCTATTGTATATTATTATATTGTATATATTATTATATAATAACCAACAAGTGGGTTCTTTGAAGACCTCTGGTGCCTTACTTTCTACAGGACCAGAATATCTGCATGCACTGCTGCTCCTTTTTTAACCGTTTTTTTTATTTATTTTTATCATCCATTACTTTTTTTTGTTTTGTTTTGTTTCTTTGTTTCACAGTTTTATTTTGACATCATTTTTACATTGTGGATATGTGGACAGTAAGTCACGTGACCCCCCCAACCCCTTATCTCCATCCCTTTTTTTTTTATGCTTTCAAATTGATCCATAGGTCAACATCGTCATGGTAACAAGACGCCTTCTCTTATTCCTACCTGCCCTGGTCTTGTGAATCATACACACCTTTCTCTTTCTCTCTCTCTCTCTCTCGCGCTCGCTCTCTTCCTGTGCGTTGGCTGAAAGTCAACCTCGCTTTCCACGACTAACTTACTAACCCCAGATCGTGTGTCTACAAACGCCATTGTTCTCTGTGATGGTTTCGAAGCTTTTAACTCTCAAACTCTTATTCAGGTTATTTTATTTATGTAAGTGCATACATTTTGAATTACTGCAAGAGGTGCTCAAAGTCCTTTTATTGAGAAAATCTCTGTGTGCAAGTGTGCAAATGTCTGGCGTGGGGAATGCGTTGCTGCCAGAGGTTTGTACCATTAGTTTTAATACTTTATATCACAAGGACTTTTGTTAGTCCTCCTAGAAAAAAAAAAACTTATTTGTCTTTGGAAATCAAACAGAAAGGAATCCATAATTTGTGTTTTGCGCTATGTAGTGGTAAAGTCTTCTTTATAGATATTTAGTCTATATGTTTTGTAAAATGTAATTAAATTGGTCCCATATTTGGAACGTATCGGTAATGGGGTAGTTAAAGGAAGGAGTTAAGGGTATTGCTTGCCTGATTCCCTCAGGATGTTTATCTCAGCGTGTGGACTGTAGGGACCGTCAATGCTGAGTTTGTTGTAAATTGATTGGTTTTGGAAGTAAGTGGCAAAATTGCAATGTTTCTGGGTTTTTTTTTTATGATCAAGTGAATAGCTAGGTCGTAGCAGAAGACTGGTGACATAATACTGTTCTATTGATAAATTGTTCTATTCATAAAATAGAGTCCAAGCCATGTTTGACAGTTACTTGGTCTGCCTCATGCTTTTATACTTGTGCCAGAGATATATATATATATATATACTTACTGTTCAAATACTGCTGGTCAATATTATCCTATTATATTAAATATGATCACATTCTTATGCTGTTCTGACTAGTACACCCAGCCCCCACTCTCATTTGGCGTCATTGTAGGAAACGAAAATGCTGAAGTGCGTTGGTGTTTAGGGACCGACTTCTGCAAGCTGTTCTGGTTGAGTTGTTTGTGTGGTGTTTGCTTCCCGTGAACCCATCACTCTGTAATTAATGCATGGACAGCCATCCGCCCTTTTGTTGGTGTGACTCGTGTCTCAAGATCCTTACAGGTCACACGGCTGCTGTGGCTGAGTCCATTGAGCTCAAAGGTGGTGGTTATCGTATCTATCTTCCCCTGTTGCTGTCCTGCCGACAATCGGGTGGAATCCCCGATGGGACCAAGTTGTTGGGGTGGTCCCTCCATAACTTTGGGCCTCGATCCAAACTCATCCAGTAGCTCTCTTAAGGCCCCAGTTGTTAGTTCTTGGATCCATTTGACAGGCATATGTGTGGGTGGGTTTGGTATTGAAACTCAGCCTTCAGCCTCTCAGGAAGCCTGTATCGCATGCCCCAGATATGCTCTACCCCCCCCCCCCCTTTTAAAACCACTCACTAGCACTTACTCTGACACGGCCAAACGTAAAGCATCTTTTAGATTCCTTCCAAATAGTGAATGCATTATTTATGATAGTTTGGGAGAGCTGACATTTCCTCCTTTTTGTTCTCGGATTCAGCACGAGTGTGAGCCAAGGTGGAATCGCGGTGTACCGTCATGTAGATTTTTCAGTGTCAAATTCCCTGTTAATCCACTCCTTCCACCCTTTAGGAGGACTCTTAAAATACTGTGATGTTATTTGCTGACGATTGATTCATTTGGTTAACACAAAAACTTCTAGATCTATTGTATAGCTTTGATTCAAAATGTTTTTTAAAATACACTGTGTGAAAATCTTTGTCAAATGGTTTAATGTTATTAGCTTGTAATAAATTCACATATCTCAAATGGCCATATGAGATAGTGCATGCCATCCTTGTGCTTCATTTGACTGTTTTGACAATTCATTAATCTGTCACTCAAATAAAACATTAAAATCTTAAAGTCTCTGATGTTAAGTGCCTTTTTTAAGATGACAATCAAGTAGCAATTATTGTAATACATATGGTTACACCTTGTTTATGTCTTAGACCTGTTAGATTGAAGTAAATTAATGTAGTTGATGTATTTTACCGATGAGCTGTTTTTTGACGTAAATGTTCAGCTTTCCCATGAGTTCCTTATATGGTGTGAAAGATTATCTGACAGGCGCTACATGCGCCACCTAAACACAGAAATGTGGTCCTCGGTCTCTTCTGCGCAGGCTCAGTAAATGCTGCTGCCGTATCCAGCAGCAGCAGCAACACGGAGGAAGAGCTGGGGATGGTCACTTTATTTTCAAAAATAGCACCGATATACCTCCACAAAATGAAAATCCATAACTCATAGATTCGTGAGATGTAAGTATGTTCATCGTGAATGTTGTATGCTTCGTTGTTTTGGATAGCAAGAGCTAACGCTAGCCCGACCAGCTGGCCTGGTCACACAAAGAAACCTTTACTTCCTATCTGCCGTGCTTGTCTGAAGGGAAATCTCTTTTTGGACTAATCTCAAATTTTGTGTATTTGGATGATTGAAAGGGCTGTTCTATTTGCTGTCGATGCAGTGTGTACGTGTGCTTACGCGTTTCTCTTGGTAAATAAAACCACTTGCTGACCACTGGGAACTAGCTGCATCAGGTTCAGGATGGATCGCTAGACAAATGCTAGGCTCACCCAGCTACAGCTTGTCTACCTAGGAATTGGCTTTTTTAGAGTTGTGTGCGACGGAGCAGGGATCAAGTGTCACCAAAGAACCTGTTTCCAGACGACACTTGTGTGTATGTGTACCACTTTATTCGGCGTGTCGAGTTTTTTCTCTCAAGATGTGTTGATTTACTGCCCCCTTTCCCCCCCTCATGCAATCATGTGATATTAAGAAACACATCAGCATGTCACTGTGGTCTCCGCTTCCTGTGCTGTGATGCAAGTATGATTAACCGATCACCCCACCCAGAACCACTCACTGCTACAACTTTCTCCTATGGCGTAACTGCAACTACAGTTTCATGCTCCGTTTCTGCCTCTCTATGCGACTTGTTTTCCGTCTCCTACGCATGATGTCGTTCTCACACACCGCTGCTTACCTTGTCGAAAATGGCAACTTTACTTCAAATAGACATTGCTGCTTGATTTAATTTTGAGGTTATTGATTCAAAATGTTGCATACGAAGCATATGCTGAGAATTTTTATTGAATCTCGTGCAATCGATTTTATTGACTGACTGTATGTGCAATTTTGATAGAAAGCCATTATTTGAGTTCCCCTCTGGCTAATGAAGTGTTTTTTGCCCCTCTGTCAATCGAGAATATGGTTTAACTCGCCATAACCCTGTCTTATCAGGGGCTGTTGACCGCCATTACAAATGTGTGTAGTTTAATATTGCTTGACTAGTCGTTAATTAGACAACACCTCGAAACTCGGCACTCTAGACGTTTTATCCATGTCTGGCTGAGTCAGTAGGAAAGAACCACCCTCATGCTATTTTTAATAGCTTTATCCTCACTCTGCTGTAGTAAAGCCCTCTAGTCACCAACGGGGAAGGCTCTGGGCCGTGTCTGTGATGCAGCGAGCCGCCTACGTGACAGAATTGAGACGTTCCGTCGTACATTACCACCACACATGGCATCCGCAGAGGTCGCGTGGACGCACGTCTCCCGCTGAGGCAATGGCAAGGTCTTTTCACACGGACACACAGGGTCGTAAACGTCTGACTGGTGGCTGTTTCCCCCCCCCCCCCCCCCCCCCCCCCGGGGGGGGGGGGGGGGGAAACCC
>OMKI01004207.1:3022-15130 GCA_900302315.1 Phycis blennoides
TTCCTCCAAATGTTTCTAGTTCCTGGGAAAAGTTCCTGCAGCTTTTAGAGGAAGACTTTAGAGAAAAGAGCCTGCGAAAACATCTTACTGACTTTTTTTACTTTTATTTTTTATCATGTGTGTGTGTGTGTGTGTGTGCCTTTTTGATTTCACGTTACCTGTGGTTTAAGAGATGAAGAATCAGCTCCATACTGCTTGTTACTTCCGTCTCTACATGGTGAACACTGGTTGTGTCTAGTCTCTACATGGTGAACACTGGTTGTGTCTAGTCTCTACGTAGTGAACACTGGTTGTGGCTAGTCTCTACGTAGTGAACACTGGTTGTTTCTAGTCCCTACATGGTGAACACTGGTTGTGTCTAGTCTATACGTAGTGAACACTGGTTGTGTGCAATCCTTCATGTCTGTATGTGTCTATTGGTTCTTTGTGTCATCATACCCAGTGGGTTCTGTGTTTGTGAAGCCAGCCATCAACACTAAAATACATTTTAATCCACCTTTAGAAAGATAGCTTCTCAGGTCACCAGGCATGTGAAGAGAGCTTTATAAGAACTAATATGAGGTTCATGTCTTGACCATATTGATTGAAAGATCAGTTGCATACTTTGAATTCTTTGCTAAACTAAAGGATGCATCTGTGACTGAGTGATGACATCATCAGTGACTGAGTGGTGACGAGTGATGACGTCATCAGTGAATATGAGTGGTCATGAGTGATGACGTCATCAGTAACTGAGTGGTCATGAGTGATGACGTCAACAGTGACTGAGTGGTTGTGAGTGATGACGTCATCAGTGACTGAGTGGTCATGAGTGATGATGTCATCAGTGACTATGTGTGATGACGTCATCAGTGATGATGTCATCGGTGACTATGAGTGGTCCTGAGTGATGACGCCACATGTCTGTTCCAGTCAGATATTGACAGACCCCTCATCCAATAGAAACATTACTGTGCATGTCCTACCAAATATACTACAGATGTTGAATGTTATTTTCTGTCAAAAAGAATAAATATGCTCTATGCTGATGTGTACTTTGAACATAATGCCTGAAAATATAACATTATTTATATTAAGAGTTGATGTTGGCAATATTGCATCAAGAAGTCATACATTTTATATATATTCAATGGTGTGATTATATAACCTTGTGACAAAAGGAAAATTGATAGAGGTTGTCTTTAAAAAGCAATATAGTGTAAACAAAACAATGTGCCATATATAACTAAACTTTTCAATTCTTCTTGTATTGTTTCCTTCTCAAGCAGTATTGTCACTGTCTGTTAAAAACCACTAGTTACTTATTGGTGAAGCCTTGTGTAGCAAGCAGTATGTATGAATATATGGATGTATGTATGGAAGCCTGCTCGGCATCACTCCAGCAACAGAAATAAAGACGCCTCCTGCTATGTCTCTCTGTTCTCTATTCTAATGTTATGATCTAAGAGAAGAACAGGACCTCTCTGTTCTCTATTCTAATGTTATGATCTAAGAGAAGAACAGGACCTCTCTGCTCTCTATTCTAATGTTATGATCTAAGAGAAGAACAGGACCTCTCTGCTCTCTATTCTAATGTTATGATCTAAGAGAAGAACAGGACCTCTCTGCTCTCTATTCTAATGTGATGATCTAAGAGAAGAACAGGACCTCTCTGCTCTCTATTCTAATGTGATGATCTAAGAGAAGAACAGGACCTCTCTGCTCTCTATTCTATTGTTATGATCTAAGAGAAGAACAGGACCTCTGTTCTTGTATTCTAAATGTGATGATCTAAGAAGTAGAGCAGGGCCTCTCTGTTCTCGCACTATGCGTACATTCACTGAGGTTACACAGACTAAAGGTTGAACCCTGATGACCTCACCTTACTGAGGTCACACAGACTAAAGGTTGAACCCTGATGACCTCACCTTACTGAGAAAATGTCGGGCTAAACTTTTTGAAAACTTTTTGATAACCCCGATGACGTACCGCATACATACCACCTAGGCTAGGTAATGGGTGAATGGTGCCACCTGAGGAATGACTCCATAGATTTATGATGGCGTAGGTGTTGCACCTAATGGTGGTTATATCACTCGTGTGTTCTGTGTTTGGTCTTATCTGAGCTGGCCTTCTACATGTGTTTACCTTGGATGACGGCACAAGGGATAGTAACATCTTGTCCTGTGTATTAATGAATGTATTTCATTTTCTGTCCAACTTAAAGATACAAAAGACAACGCATCAACAAACAAGCAACACACAGAAGTACTTGCATTAAAACAAACAATGGACAAACAATTTACAAAGTACCAAACAACCTCATTTGCCATTTGGCAGACCGAGTTTATTTGGATATATGGACCATGTCTCCTGGACCAAGTAGATCAAAATGCTCCCCTACGTAGTCAATGGTAGGGGTGAGGCTGGACAATCTAACGTTGTCTTATATTATTTTTATGTTATACTTCCCAAAGTGCCCAGCAACCAGTGTGGCCCTACGTATTTAATTTATTTTTAATGTCTACATGTGATGTAGTCCTGGTGTTTTGGAAGCCCTGCCAGGAAAGTTGAAATGCACACCCTCTAAGTGAGCGTGGCTCTGAAAGTTGACCATCCAATGTTGTACAGTGGGGGCGCTGCAGACTACCAGACAACATCTGATCAAGGTGCGCTTCACCATCATGAAATGTACTCCTATGTCACTCCCTACATTTATCTATATACTGTATATCTGGTCCTGTTCTCACCCACAGACGAAGGGGGCAACACCTTGCTCCGGTCAAGCGTAATATTCAGAATCAGAATCAGCTTTAAATGTTTAGCTCATTGTCTTGTCATTGTGATGTCTCCATCACAACAATGGATTAACTGTCTTAATAACTAATAAATAAATAAATAAGATATATTAGTTATAGACATAGATAGATAGATAAATAGATAGATAGACTGTTAGTACAGCCCTAACACGTCACAACTCGCTGACTACCGGGAGACTTTTCATTAAGTTGGTAAATACAATTCACTAAAGTCAAGAGGACACTAGAGAACAACAGGACTTTGCCAAACACTGGTTAACCAATACCAGGTCTTCTCGGTCCGTGTGAAGGTTGGGCCCGAAGTGTAACTAGACACTTCTCCTCCTCCTCCATCTCCTCCTCCTCCCTCAGGACCACATTCCCCACTTTCCGCTTTGTTCTCAAGGAAGTCCTCAAGTCCTCTTACTAGAGAAAGACTGAGACACCAAGGACCACGGACTAAAGTCCACTGAGACACAAAGTCCTCGTACTAAAGACACTGAGACACTAAGGAGCGGACTGGACGGAACATGTCGAACTGAAAGACCGCTGGGGAAACTAACTCTGGATACTCCGTTCGTTAAGTTAAGTGTTAGTTAAGTTAAGTCTTAGTTCTGGGACTTCAGAGGCCGAGGGGAAGGACGATGGGGACAAGGTACGTCACTAAGGTTATATTCGTATATTCTGCTTTGTACCTCATGTACTTTACACTTCAACTTAATTAACTCCAAATAACGGCTGAACCCGGAACCGAAGCGGTACCACTAACGGTGTCCACACGGACCAGCAGAACCACTAACGGTGTCCACACGGACCAGCAGAACCACTAACGGTCTCAACACTGACCAGCAGTACCACTAACGGTATCCACATGGACCAGCAGTACCACTAACGTTATAACCACACGGACCAGCAGTGCCACTAACGTTATAGCCACACGACCAGCAGTAGCACTAACGGTGTCCACATGAACCAGCAGTGCCACTAACGTTATATCCACACGGACCAGCAGTGCCACTAACCTTATATCCACACGGACCAGCAGTACCACTAACCTTATATCCACACGGACCAGCAGTACCACTAACGGTGTCCACACACGGACCAGAGGCAGGCCTCTCAGCAGGCAGGCCTCTGAACACAGAACACGCCATGAGGGCGTCTTCTGTGTTTCTCATCTTTTCCACTTCATACCCAGATAACTGAGCGGTTATGGAGGGGGAGAAGGAGAGAGAACATGGGGAGGAGAAGGAGAGTGACGAGGCTGAAGAGTGGACTCTAAATGAGGAGGAGGAGGAGGAGGACCCAGAAGGAGCGGCTCTGGCCTGGCAGGAGGGGTCTGGGGAAGACCACCTGGGCCTTCCCATCATGCACTGGGAGGCTCTCAGCCTGCGGATTGCCGAGCTGGAGAAACAAGACATGGGAAAACAGAAGAAGACCAAGGTGGTTGGGGTTTGTAGTTGGCTTAGGTTCATACATAACAGTTTGGCTGTTATGTTGAATGATGACCAACTTGATCAAAGATATACCTTTAATGTTTGTTATTAACATATTTCAATACGCACAACCACGCTCCACCAAAAACTGAGGCATTTAAACTGGTTAACATGTCATGTATGACATGTACTACGTACTGGTGGGGTAGACGGTTATTTGTACGGTGTGCTTTAATGTAACCTTTATATAACAATGGCAATTTGTCTCAACGTGGACGTTGTCTGAAGGGATGTTGTCTGAATGTTTTCTGTCTCCAGGACACGTTTGCTTCGCTGGAGCGCCGGCGACATCCGATGTGCTGGACAGACGAGGGGAGGAAACTGAAGAGTTCTGAGATCTGGGACGACAGGGAAGAGGACGTCCACATGACAGAGCTCACGTCCCGGTACACTGCAACCTGTGTGCTCTTGTTTGAGAACTAGTAATCTGGTTACTAATATACTAGCTGTGGATGGGATGGTGATTACTCCTGTCTCCTATCCTAGACGGTGGTGATAAACTAGCTATCTACGGAGTGTCAGGGTTCCTAGCTAGACGGTGGTGATAAACTACCTATCTACGGAGGGTCAGGACTCCCAGCTAGTCGGTGGTGATAAACTAGCTCTCTACGGAGGCTCAGGACTCCTAGCTAGACGGTGGTGATAAACTAGCTATCTACAGAGGGTCAGGACTCCTAGCTAGATGGTGGTGATAAACTAGCTACCTATGGAGGGTCAGGACTCCTAGCTAGACGGTGGTGATGCCAACTGTTGTGACTGAACACATGGTTTAACCCTATTCATTCATCAATATTTTAACATTCCTCCAATATGTTGAATCAGTTATGAAACATATTGGAGGAATGTTTAAATGTGCAATGTTTGGGTACTGCAGCTGTAAAAGGTTGATGCTGCAGGTTATTTTGTCTCTTTAGTGTTTTAGGTTAGTTATTTACAATCTTCCATGTATACATTAAACAGCTTGGTGTATGTCAGAATATTGAGGTATTTCTTGACAAAACAAAAAAATTTTATGTCTTTGTGCAGTCTTCAGACACGAGTGAATCTGCAGCTGTGCTTCATCAACAACAGTGAGAGTGATGAAGAGGAAGAGAGCGAAGAAAATGGTCAAAAGGTTCAGATTTGGCACACCGGCCCCAATGAGCTGCTTGAAGTCTTAAAGATATCTGACATATATGACAACAATGTGTTGGTCTTGCAACCACTCAATTATTCAAAGTTACTTGGATCCTACACTTTGGTCCGCATTGATCATGACTATTTTTCCCTTCCTGTTTTGCTGAAGAGGGCTTCAGTGCAGGTACCAAGGCAGGCCTCACTCAAGGCTCCTGCTGCCCAGGAGAAGAGCAGACCCCTAACAGGCTTCAGGAAGGCCCTGAGGTCTCTTCGTGACAAACTGAGGACGGACCTCACACGTCAGGTGATGAGACAACTCTGGTCAATAATACCCCTCTTCCCTTTTGTCCGACATTGAATATTCCTTGTGGTGGAAAAAGAGAAAAAAAAACAACCGTTGTGGAATATCTTTGTCTACTGCTCCACTATGTTTGGAAGATGTTTAAATGATCAACCTATCAGGAGCCCCAAAACAGCATTTGAATGAAGCACTGTGTTGTCTGGTTTGTGTTGGGTCCCGGTCCTCTGAGCCAGGCAGCAGCCCCAAGTGGTCCTCTGGTGAAGAGGCACTTTGAGCGCCAGGACCTCCAAAACTCTGACATCAAGGAGCTGACGGCCGTCTGTAGCTCCCACAGCCAGGCCATACAAGGTGCGTGTGCACACACTCGTATGTCATATCAACACGTATATCACTTGTTCAGAACTGTACAGTAAATATAAACACTAAATATTTGGGCGTTTCCTTCACAAAAGAAAATCCCAGTTAACGAGTAGTTCTACTTTTAATCATACATTTACGTATCTTTAAGGTCCCCTACTGTACACCCAGGTGTGAGGTTGATTAGCTATTACAAGTGACATCCTACATGAGACTGTCCACCCAGATGTATGGTGGATCACCCCACCAGTTAGTTCAGTCTGGGAAGGCTGGTAGCTCGACCTACTTATCATACATCTGGGTGAACACTCTCCCGTGTAATGTCACTAGAGTTTGTGTGGGGTCGTTTTGTTGTGTTTTTGTTTGAAGTAAGGTGGGTTTTAAAGGTTTAAACCAGGTGGTGCTTCCCATGAAGGTAGGGTTGATTAATGAATTGATTGAATGATTAGATATTATTTCATCTGTAACACCTAAGATGATGGTTTTTATTAACTTCATCAGATGAAATTAAAATATTGTTTGAAGGGCTTTAAGCATATTCTTTTTGTGTGGTCATGGAAACATCAATTATTGGTTAAAACTTTTAACCCAGTGAAAAAAGCCCAATGTAGCTCTGTGTGAGCGCCAGATAGGATTTGCAGGCTCCTTCGCAGATAGCTGTGTCAGTATTCCATACAAATGGCCAATGTTGTTTTTGATGTGCAGATCTGAACTCTGAGTTGGTGGGTCTCCTCCAGACACGGGACCACCTGAGGACCGAGCAGGATGCCATGCTGGTGGAAGTGCAGGACCTCACTTCTCTATGACCTCACTTCTCTATGACCCCTCTCTGTGACTTCCCTCCTCCATGACCCTCTAGAATGCTCTCTCCTGTGTTAGTAGGAGCACTATTCACTGCTCCTTGGATGGACCAATGAAGACTGATATGATCCTTACCTCCTCCTGTGCTCTGAACAATCAAACTCCTAAATCGTTTTTTCTTTCATTTTCCTTTCAAAATGTGTCAGTGTTTTGCTATGTTTGCATGTAGTTTTTTTAAGAATGTGTGAAACTGTCTAGTATTAAGCTTGACAATAAAAAGTCACGTTTTTTTAATTCATAAAAATATTTCAAGATCCTTATTACAGATGTTAATTTCTGACCTTTAACCAACACTAATTCTGTGACCTATTCAAATAATTTGTTTTTGTAAACTCTTGTAAACTCACTCAATAGTCAATACAATACTCATTCACATACAAAAATAAATAAATAAATAAATAAATATAGATAGATAGATAGATAGATATAACATAGAAAAACTGGTTTGTTTTGTAATGTCAAAATATTACATCACCTTACCTCAACAGCTTTTGTAAAATTGTTTCAATGCTATTTAGATCAGCAAAGCCGCTACCATCCAAGAAAAGAGCTAAAATGAAAATGGTATCCATCTAGTGGACAGGAGGGGAATTACAGTATGGGGGTGTACCCATAGAGGGTGTACCCATGTTAGCAGGTGCACTAATATGACTAAACTAAGTAGCCTGAAAAGGAAGGCGGCATGGGAAGAAAACATTTCTAATTCAATTTGACTGATTCATCTGCACTAGACGACCGTAAATAAATATGTGTAAATGTGAAATTTAATCACTCTCCCTCTAGCTTTAGATTCATATTTACACGTTATTTAGCAGCCGATGCATTTATCCAAAGTGACTTCCAAACGAGAACAGAAGGGGGATGAGACAGCGTTACACGTGGGGTTTAGGGATGAAGGTCCAGCACTGTCCTTTCGGGGATGAAGGTCCAGAACAGTCCTGGCTGTACATGTAGAGTTTACGAATGAAGATCCAGAACTGTCCTTTAGGGGATGAAGGTCCAGAACAGTCATTTGGGGGATGAAGGTCCAGAACAGTCATTTAGGGGATGAAGGTCCAGAACAGTCCTGACTACAGCTTCTGTTGAGAGCAGTTGCCATAGAAACGAGACTCGAGACGCTGCTTGACGACCAGCCGGTGTTCGGTGTTTGGTCTGTTTTGTGGTCGAACCAGGAGTTAAGAGTGAAACCAGAAACACGTTTTGTGGTCGAACCAGGAGTTAAGAGTGAAACCAGAAACACGTTTTGTGGTCGAACCAGGAGTTAAGAGTGAAACCAGAAACACGTTTTGTGGTCGAACCAGGAGTTAAGAGTGAAACCAGAAACACGTTTTGTGGTCGAACCAGGAGTTAAGAGTGAAACCAGAAACACGTTTTGAGGTCGAACCAGGAGTTAAGAGTGAAACCAGAAACACGTTTTGTGGTCGAACCAGGAGTTAGAGTGAAACCAGTAGGTGTTTTGTGGTCAAACCAGGAGGTAAGAGTGAAAACCAGAAACACGTTTTGTGGTCGAACCAGGAGTTAGAGTGAAACCAGTAACGTGTTCTGTGGACAAACCAGGAGTTAGAGTGAAACCAGTAACGTGGAGGAAGGCCAATATAGTATATATCTTTATATATATCTCTATATCTTTTAGCACGCTAAATCGATGCCTCCTAAAAGAGGTCGAAGTGGAACAGGAGCTCCCAGCTGGGAAGGAGGGCTGAACGGTGCGCAGTTTGAGGAGGTGGGTCCGTGTGATTAGTGATCAGTGATTAGTGTTCAGTGATTAATATTTTGTATTTTGTATTTGGTGTTTAGTATTTAGTGTTAAGTATTTGGTGTTTAGTATTTAGTGTTAAGGATTTAGGATTTAGTGTTTAGTATTTAGTTTTTAGTGTTTAGGATTTAGTGTTTAGTATTTAATGTTTAGCGTTTAGTATTTAGTTGAACCGAACTAACTCTGACGCTCTGACGCTCTTTCCTAATTCCCTATTGCAAGAAATATCAAACAAAAGTCAGTCAGCCCAAAGTTTGGTCCTCTGTGGGCCAACATCACATCAGATGATACTCCTCAGGGCTGCATCTTTCTCCCTTTCTCAATTTGATTTATGTTTCAATGCTGTGACGTTTCATGTAGATCAGTGTTTCTCAACCGGGGGTCTAATTGCAAGGGGTCCGTTAAAATAAAATATAAAATAAAAGGTCCTACGACATTTATAGAAATAGGATTATTTTACTCAAATGTGTCTGAGACCTTTATCTACTTAAACTACAGAGGGTAACGTGACTTTTTCTACTGCATAAGTATGATTTCTTGTTCTGGAAATTTCAACTGAAAGCTCATATTTGCCTCAAAGAGTGAATAAATGCCACAATGCAATTCAAAAGGCAGTTTCTGCTGTTTCTGTCACATTCCACCCCTACCCCCACCCCCCAGATTGGGTGGGGGGGTCCTCAGAGTCGATCAAAAATATGCAGGGGGTCCAAGACCCCAAAAAGGTTGAGAACCACTGGCCTAGGTAATACTTTTTTTTTGCTTTACATTTGTATAAAACTCTTACCGTATTAATCTAAATGAAGAATGATGAAGAATGAAGAATGACAAGGAGAAGTTAAATTAATTTTGTTTCGTAAGGAATGTTATCCCATCCACTGAAATAATGATGACATATATAAAGCACACCATACCATCAATATAATGTATTGTGTGACATGACATTGTCACAAGTCCTATTTTCAAAAAATATATCATTCTTAAATATATGTATACGGTATATACATACAAAAAACATTTGAATTGGGCAGTTGAAATTGTATCACAGATATTTGTGAAACCTGAAAGGAAAGCATATTACTTGGTTGCTTATAAGGTGCCGATATGAACTCCATCGAACTCAATACTTCTAGCAGACGCAAGCATAACATAATCATTGACACAATAATGAATCCTATATTATGTTGTAAACCCACTGCTCCCCCCACAGTGTATGCTCAGCGGACACACGCTAGGCCACGATGCTGAAAAACCTTCAGTGAGGGAGGTGTGAAAACAGATTCTATTGGATTCTATTGTTACAGAAGCCAATAGAATCAGCTAGCTAGCAATTTACTTCAAAATATATATATTTACTTTTTAAATATCCACCTTGCAGCAACAGCCTCTTGAAAGACCTGAGTGATGCTCCAGGAAGACTCCCAAAAACTAGTATCAAACCAGCGTTGGATATTATTATGGTTATTATTCGTACTGAATTGAGGTTCTCTTTCAAAGCGTATGTTGTGACATGGTGAATGGGCCGTGTAGCCGCCAGCAGTACACCGCGGACAACATCTTGTTATGTGGCGGCCATCTTGCCATGAACCCGGAAGCGGTAGACACACGTGTAGGTCATGTGACCCCAGTTACTGAGCACCCTCAGCTCCACGTTGCGGTAGGCCACGCTGCTGGTCTCCTGCAGGGGGGGGGCAGGAGAAGGTGAGGAAGTGAGTGTGTGTGTAGCAAAGTGTAGCAGTGTGAGATGTTCTAATGGATCCCCTCTTCTCTCCCCTCTCTGAGGTAGACTCACCGGAATCTTGAAGGTCTGGGTGGACTCTCCCTCCTGGTCGTAGGTGAAGTTCCCCAGCAGAGTGGCCTTATCCAGGGTGTCATCCTGCATACCCTGGGGAGAGAGGAATAGAGCAGCTGAACACACACACACACACACAGGGGTGCAGGTTCCCACTCCCTACCTGCATCTGAATTCACTGCAAGTCATTCTCTGCAAAATGACTGCGTAGTGGTAAAACGTAGTTAACAAGGTTGTTGTTTTTTCTGTGTGTGTGTGTGTGTGTGTGTGTGCGTGTGCGTGCGTATGTGTGCGTGTGCGTGCATATGTGAGTGCGTGTGTGTGCGTGCGTATGTGTGTGTGTGCGTGTGTGTGTGTGTGCGTGCATATGTGTGTGTGTGCGTGTGTGTGCGTGTGTGTGTGTGTGTGTGTGCGTGTGCGTGCGGATGTGTGTGTGTGCGTGCGTATGTGTGTGTGTGCGTGTGTGTGTGTGTGTGTGTGTGTGTGTGTGTGTGTGTGTGTGTGTGTGTGTGTGTGTGTGTGTGTGTGTGTGTGCGTGGTGTGTGTGTGTGTGTGCGTATGTGTGTGTGTGCGTGTGTGTGTGTGTGTGCGTGCGTATGTGTGTGTGTGCGTGTGTGCGTGTGTGCGTGTGCGTATGTGTGTGTGTGCGTGTGTGCGTGTGTGCGCGTGCGTATGTGTGTGTGTGCGTGTGTGCGTGTGTGCGCGTGCGTATGTGTGTGTGTGCATGTGTATGTGTGTGTGTGTGCGTGTGTGTGTGTCTGTGTGTGTGTGTGTGTGTGTTGTGTGTCTGCACCGTAGGGATGGTCACTGGCTGTCACGGTGATGGTGTTGGTGGAGCTGTTGTGGTCGATGCTGGCCCCGCTGGTCGGGGTGGAGCCCGGCTTCCCGTCGGCCGACTCGGCTGCCACCAGCGTGACCCGGAAGGATTCTGCCAGCTCCGGCAGGTCGTCGTCCAGCACCAGGAGGTTCAGCACCTGGGAGCAGGCCACCACAGAGAACCGTGCATATGCACCAATTACTATTTCACTCTAGGTGTCATTTTAGAGAGGCATTTGGAGAAACGGGTCGCTGATGTCGCACGATTGATTGAGCTTTCCTCAAGTAATTGTATTTCTATATTCTATTATTCTTTTGAGGCACACTTTGGAAAAAGCTTTGTTTTCTGAATTCCGACTAACCACTAGATGGCGATAGACGTAAAGAAACATGGACCGGCCGCACACATCGGGTTAACATTATCTTGAATCAACAGAAGTAGCAGTCAAACATTCACAGTGCCTTTGATCATGCTGTCAAACCATGACGTTCAACTGGTTTATGAATTAATATTTGTTTACTTAAGTCCAGTAAGTGAACCGCTTTACAACTTTACATACTGTACAGCTGAATCCATTCCGTCAGCATCAGATATATACATTCAAAGCAAGATTGGTGAAAGAGATGAACCACCATATTTTTCCGTGTTTTTCTTCTCTGCCCTTACACTCTTGCATTCCCTTCTCACACGCACACACACACACACGCACGCACACACACACACACACACACACACACACACACACACACACACACACACACACACACACACACACACACACACACACACACACACACACACACACACACACACACACACACACACACACACACACACA
>OMKI01004209.1:17533-27999 GCA_900302315.1 Phycis blennoides
CATTTTCTTCTGCCCCTGAAAACATTCACAGACACGCACACGCACACGTACACACACGCACACACACACGCACACACACACACACACACACACACACACACACAGACACACACATACACAAGCAAACACACACATAAACACATAAACATCCACCAGGGAGAGGGTATCTCCATCGCTCCCTGGTCTATTATTAGCTCTTCAACCCAGAGACAATCTAATGACATGTTGGGCCCAATCATGGAGATGTGATCCAATGCAAAGTCACAGTATGTGTGGAACAACACTAACTTTCATTATTGACAAACAAAAATGGCTTTATGCATATACTGCATCGTGTATATATTAAACAAAAGCCATATTCATAGGAGACCAGGGGGACTCTTGTTGTTGAATAAGAATTCCGCATTCAGTTCCCCCATCTCGCTAGTGTTTAGAACCAAGATGGAACCAAGATGGCCGCTAGGTGAATAAGGCCCATGAGCAATTTAGTTTGTCATAATTCCAACTGTTCTAAATGCTTGCCACAACCATTTCATCTCAGCATTGACCTACATGTGAATTAATTCACGTTGTAGGAATAGATAGAAGATAGAAGAATCAGTTTTCGTACGGTGTTAGACAATTAGATTTTTTATTTGACAAATGATGTAATTACGTCATTTCAATCTAAATGATGATTTAAATTGTATTACTGTCAGGCTGTTAACGTCATTTCATTAGCTCACGGTAACATATAATTGAAAATTGTTAAGACTGGCAAAACTGCTTATTGATTGCTTTCCAACCATGTATGCACAACACAAACTACCATTGACGTGACCATGTACACGGTTACACTAGAAAAACATTTGACACATTCCTCTTCCACTTCCAGTGTTTGTTCCCAGCACCGTTTATGCACCTTATTTTAGATTCAGAATGAGGCCAGCACAGTGGCGTTCTGCGCGTTTGTGTTCATATAGACCTCAATGTGCAAATGACTGTCTTCTGTGTCGCTATCAGCTGGCGTCTGAGTCCGAGTGAACTTTATAGTTCAGTGCTTTCTCTTTCTGTTGTACCCACCTAGTCGCTGACTTCTTTGTTCAGCACTTGGACATGGTGCTCTACTTGGACACTGAGTGGTTCCAGTGACAGAACAAGTGAGACCAACAGAATGTCTGTTACAATAATTAATGGAATGTGCTTGAAATCAAGCACATTTTTTTATAAATAAATAAATAAGACGTGAATATTGGGACCAGGGTGCAGAACATTGTCCCTTTTGGTTGACAGAATGCATAGAAGATAGTTGATGGGTGATGATGATGGGTGGATCAATCAGGTGAGGAGAAGAGAAATTGTGAGCACAAGTTCCTTACTTATATCACCACCTATTTCCACAAATGACGACTTCCTTTACTACGTCACCACCTATTACCATGAAGGAGGACTTCCTTTACTACGTCACCACCTATTACCATGAAGGAGGACTTCCTTTACTACGTCACCACCTATGGCCAAGGAGAACTACTACTACTAGTAGTACTACTAGGAGTTCACTCGTAAAGAATGAATCACTTGGCTACTCCCATTCAAGTTCACCTTGAGATATCTGTACATTACCATTTGCCCGTCTCAAATTCAGACAAGCTGTTTAATTTCAAACTCATCATTGTGCATCAAGGAGGAGCGTTCCCTGGGCTAGCATCTGCTCTCCGTTAGCCGTTTCCAGTGGCTGTACTTTCTGAATCTGGGTAAGAGGCAGATGACGCGATTTATAGATAACTCGGTGTACCCCTTTAAGGTGCTTGTTGTTGGCCTCCTGATAACATCCTGATCTCACAAGTTCAGGGTTCAGGGTTTCTCTCTGCAGGCCAGTCTGGCCTCGATGCCGTCGAAAGGCTAATCCAAAACATCTGCAGTCCGCAGAATTGCTGAACAATTCCTCGCCCAAGGAAGGTGTACAAGCCTACATAGACAAATTGGCATGGAAGGCTATTTATCAAGAGGAGAATATGTTTTTTGCTTTACAGCTTATGAGCGCATTCGGCAAGAGCGAAGACAGCATCTGCGTCACTCTGATTGGCTACAGTTTTTCTTTCAACAATGTAAAGGCCATGCCCATCTGTGGAAATCAATTGCTGCCCAGCCATGGCCAGACTGATATTCATTGCGAAAAGCAAACTTGAACACCTGGGTGGTCAAACCAAGATAGCTTGTTGTAGCCGGTATAAATAAAATAAGTACAGTTGAGGAGAAGATCTAACCCAGTGGCTTCTAGTTCTTTAGGCTACACCAGATATGTTCACACTGTGCTCAAGGTTGCTCAACGCGTTACATCACCTGAAGACGTTGTTGTCTGCGTCTGCCTCAATATGTGTCCATTTAGATTTTGCTCTCAGCTAATTTCTGACCAATTGGGGCATCTCTTCCCTGATTTTCAGCACTCTCAATGGTGGAGAAATGCAGGGTGGGAGGGAGCAGGCAGTGAAGGGACATCATTTTAGGTTTAGTTTCAAAATCTCGCTCTCTTCTGCCCTTTCATGCTCTCTTTCTCAACAACTGGAATCTCACCAACAGCAGCTTTTTGAGACATAAGGTACCCCATATAAGCCTCTATCATAAATTAGCGCTACATAAAACTGCATCAAAGCGATAGCTATTTTCCCATTCGGGCTACTGATGAAACATGCATTCCTGCAATGCAATTCATTGAACCGCAAGTGAAACACTGAAGACCTTCCGGGTGATTCCGGCATTCGTCTTCATCGTCATCTTGGAATATTCATGGCGGAGACGGCGAAGGACCCTCCCCACTCCTCCTCCTCCTCCTCCTGTCTACATGTGCTGGGCAACGTGAGATATCTGCTTCTCTCTGTCCCCACCAGCTGTAGACCACGTCGACCCTATACATCCTGCGTCGCCGCCAGTCTGCCACGCGAGGACAGAACGTGGCGCCCGGCCATTTATGAGTAACAACCGATGGCTGTCATCCTTCTCCATCGACCGCTCCACCTCCACACAACACGTTCAATAGCCGTGTCTGTTCTTCTCAATCCCAGCCCGTTCAGTCTCTCGGAGGCATATACACATTTTGATGCAGTTCTATAAATGTATTTCATCGTGTGTGTGTGTGTGCGTGTGCATGTTTTTACATGCATTTCTGCACACAAACTAGATGGTGCAATGTTTATGGTGATACATGTGTGGAGGTGGTGGTCCTCCAATGTGCGAAATATGCGAAATCTAGAAGGATTTAGACACAGCGAGGCCACATTCGTTTGCCATAGGCTACACCGTGCACTAGTCGTGTCGACGGAACAGGGGATCCTTATGGGGGCAGAACGCTTACGTCACACACGACACACACTATAAATTGAATTCTCACGATTCTTCCGTTTCCCTGCAGCCGGGGTGGCGCGCGGGGTGTCACGCCTACGCACGCGAATCCGTGCGTCGCGCACTCCCCTAAAACCCCACTGCGCCGTACGACGCGCACGTCGCGACTTTATATCGCCGCTATCGCGTCTAAATATAGCACTACAGTCGGCTTCATGCAGGAGTGTGCTGCGGCCCATCGTGATTCACGAAGAGTGGGTTAGTCTTTCTCCCGTGGGGAGTTCCCGTAGACCCGGTGTAGACCCGATGTGCACTGTAGCCCACCGATGAAATACAATTTACTTCGACATGTCAGGGCAGATTAAAGGTATCGTAAATATATAGACCTAGATCTATAGACCTATAACATATAGGCGTCGGATCGTTTTATCGGCGAATACGTCATCGACCCCTCTCAATCGTCCATTGTTACTGTAACTGTTATCCGTCCACATCGAGGTATAAATGATGTATGTTGCGGCTCATCGTCGTTAACAATTCGTCTCCCCAGTGCGCCGCATATGGCTCTCCTTTTCCGCCTCGGCAAACAGCACGACTTTTCGGCTAAGGCTATTACTGTGGATATTCGTGCCAATATCCACATAACCGCGAATTAATGGTCTGAGCTTAGCGACTCTACTTTGTCTGGGTAAAGCCTGGCGTACAGTTTGGTGAGGAACAACGCCGTCTATTTTAAGCCCGGGCGGGCAGCGATGCTCCGGAATGATAGATTCCCAGTGATGGCTTCTTCCTACCTCGTCGTCACTGACAGCAATGACGTCCCGACGTTACGAAGAAACGGGAGAGTTTCTTTAATGGGCACCGCGACCTGACCAAGGACGAACCTCGTTATAGAATACAACACGATCCCAACTCAATGAGAGGGTTATAGCCCAACGGTGTCTTCAGAAACGTGCGTCTTTATGTTTCTCAACGTAGAGACACCTCTTGTGCGTTATAATTGTCAATGTTCACTTTTTTTTTTTTTTTTTTTTTTTTTTTTTTACACAACGCATTCGTTTTCAATCAACATTTGTGTTTGGACTTACATCGACATGCACGATGTGTCATTATGCACAGACAACAAGATAACACTTTTAAAGGCTTCTATAGCGCCGACTGTATTGTACGCTATCGTATCTCCAATTCCCTAGTGTGGCCAGGTCTATTTTATACTCGTAGTCTATAAACAAGCAGAAGAGAGTCTATCTAAAATCTTATTTCTCCATGATAACTTTTATTTAATATTCACCACAATTTCAGAAAAACTCTCCCTTTCTCGCTCTCTCTCTTTCTCTCCCTCTCATTCTCTCATCTCTCTCTCTCTCTCTCTCTCTCTCTCACACACCTGCAAATGCAAAAGTAGCCATGTTTTGTATTATTAACAAGTATGTCATGCAACTTATGAAAGCAATAGCCTCCGTGTATGCCGCGAAGCGAAAAGACGAGACACTTAACTATTTGTACAGGTGTTGAAGACACAGGTCGAGGCATTCCCCTTCCACCTCCTCCTCGGAGACGAGGTCCGTCACGGGGCGCATCGGCAGCGGGTCGTTCTCCTGGAGAGGAGGTCTCATCTCCCGGAGAAAGAGTTCCAAGAACCTTCGGAAGGTTTTTTCTTCTGTTGCAGATCCGGCCATCTCTTCTCATTCCTGGACAGACAAGAGAACGCTCAAGCCCGCCAATATAGGACTGGAGTACTTCGAATAGCGAGCTGGACGCTTTCCACTCGGCCCCGGGTGTGAGCGCGCGCGCGTAAACAGAGCGCTCGCTCAATCATAAAAGGGTGGGTGGGTGGTTGACGGTGACGGAGGCTTAAAGAGAGAAAATAGCTCCTGTAGGTGCTAAACGCGTGAACGCGCACGTACATAGGCGAGCGACAGGCGATTGGCTTACGTCGCGGGCGATGGTTGACTTGCCCCCTAAACGCAAAATAGCGCTCAACACACAGCGGAGCGACCTCAGGCGCATTGAAGTGTAGAAATATGCGGAGGCGGCTGGAATTTGGATGTAAAGCAACGTACAATTGCGTTCCCCACAAGGCTATTTGTTCTTATAGATTCCTTATCGTATCTGATATAATAGTGGCATATTCTTGAATCGCAATAATTATAAAAGGCATATAAGAAACAAACAACAAAGATATTATTTTACTGCCCTTAGTGTTAGTGCCCATAGAAGACATAGAATAAATGTAATTGAGAACTCAACTTAGGCAGTTCAGTTATCAATATTAGCCGACAAATTGATAATACACAATGTAGGGATAGGCCTACTTTGTTATCAATCCTAAGTGTTGGCTGCTATGGATGTAGACCTACATGCATAGATATCTGGATCATGAATCAGCAGGAACGTTTTCATTTATTACCCATTATTTATTTATTTATTCAGTTATTTGATACATTCTTAAGTAGCCAATAAAACACTTAGATTGCAATAGAGATAAGCCCATTCAACAGCCAATACAAAGGCAAAAATATGAAACCAAAACTATGAAAGCAAATGGAGGTTTAATACATACCATACATTATTACAACAACATTATTACACAACTATTATTAACATTCACAAACACAAATCACATCAACAAAAATCGCCATATAGCATAATTTATCTTTCTTGCACTTTTACTAGAGTGGATTCATAGTGATAAGAAAAATAATTGAAATCAAAATCATAAATGAAATTAACATAGATGAGAAGGAGCGTGTGCCATTTATCCATGTGCGCAATGTACTTAAAATAAACTGATGAATAAACTGTATACTGATGAATAAATGTGAATAAACTGGTCACCCCAACTCCAACTCATAACTGGCCATTCTACTACTTCTGCGTCATCTTTGTGTATGCTATTACCTATATAGTGTATGCCTAGATGCATGTACATTTATGTATATTTTTTTCAGATTTTATATATTATTTTTTTGTATATTGCTTATAGGTTTTTATTATATATTTATATATTCTAACACTCTACTATACGTAGAGTGTCTGTCACCTTTTTCCCCTGGAGTATTGTAACGAATGCAATTTCCCTCAGGGATCATTAAAGTATTTCTGTCTGTCTGTCTGTCTGTCTGTAGGCCTGTGTGATCATTAGCAACCACAATAATCATATTTACCAAGTCAAAAATATGTAGATTTTCTATTTAGCCAAAAAAATTATATGTGAGGTATCAAACCTAGGAATCTTGTTCACCTTAACCAACTTTTACTATTTGGCCAAAATTTGTCGAAGAATGACAGGGCATGAGCAAATAATGTTTCCTCCTGCCTGGAACTGGAGTCAAAATGTCCCCAATAAATGTATTATTACACTTGTCGTCCTGTTCTCCAGAATCACGACATTTTGATCTGGGATTCAGCAGAACTGAACATCTAAGCCATTCCGTGGCTTTATCATAAGAACTATTCAGTTGTTTAATGTGTTGTACACGAACATTTTTAGAAGACGAACCCGGAAGTAGTGTCTGTGTGCGGGTGTATTTCTTCCTCATGTTTTGAGTTTAGGTGGGGGACGCCAAAAATGGCATTTTCTATTAGTGTTGAAGCACTCGTACAGTCTGTGATATTAGAGGAGGCATTATATAAAGATGAAGGACTCTGTGTACTTGGTATATTTGGTAAAAGCGCGATGCAAACGGGGGTACTTAAAGAATCCTTTATTAATACGCTAGCAGACAAACACATATTCTCTCTATTCGGTGGACTCGAAGAGAAGAACTCTGAGAATGGAAGCCTTATCCAGGCCGTCTACAGCCAAGAGAACCGTGTGTTGTATCTGGTGCTAACTTCAGTCTACGACAACAGACAACTTCTGCGTGCATGCGAGTCTCTCAGTATGGAGATTGGACACTCGGACGCCCAGGACATCTGGAAAGGCATGGATAAACAACACTGTCTCCACTTGCTTTATCTATTTTCCGTCTGCCATGTCCTCATTTTGGTCCAGCCCAATTGCGCCTTCGATGTCACTTATGACAGACTGTTCCGCGCTCTGGATGCACTACGACAGAAGGTACTTCCGTTGATTCGTGCTGCTATTAAAGACACTCAGGTTTCCAAAGAATGGAAGCTGAACTGTCGCCCTTGCCCCCCTCGGTTGCTCTTTGTATTCCAAATGAACGGAGCGTTAAAAGTGCCGACGGGAACTGATTCGGCAGGAACCGCCGACAAGCCCAAAAAACATTCTCCAAGGAGGCGCCTCCAGCATGCCTTGGAGGACCAAATTTATCGCATTTTCCGCAAAAGCCGGGTCCTCACTAATCAAAGCAGCAACTGTTTGTTCAGCGTACCCGCCAACCAACCGTTTGTTTACGTGGTCCCGGGCCCAGATGAGGACCCACTGGGTGCGTTGCTTGGACACCTACGATCCAGCTGCGCCTTGCGTGAACAAGACCCCAACTCCTCACTAACGGGACCCAGGCGTTACCAACAGATCCGTCGTTCGGCAAGGCAGCCCCACACTAGTGTCGATTACAGCGGTGTGAGTGGGCAGCTGGTGGACTGCAGTTTGAAGGAGTTCCTCTGGCAGCACATAGATCTGGTATTAACTAAAAAAGGTTTTGACGACAGCGTTGGTCGCAACCCACAACCTTCGCACTTTGAGCTCCCCACCTACTCCAAGTGGGTCCAGGTGGCATGCAAACTGCACCAGGTTCTAATACACAACACCGAGGAGGACAGTGCGGACTATGCCCTCAAAGTGCAAAGCCAGCTGAAGGTGCTGGAGGGCTTCCTCGACGCGGACGCAAAGTTTTCCGAGAACCGGTGCCAGAAAGCCCTGCCGCTGGCCCACAGCGCTTACCAGTCAAACCTGCCGCACAACTACACGACCACGGTCCACAAGAACCAACTGGCTCAAGCGCTGCGCGTCTACAGCCAGCATGCCCGCGGCGTGGCGTTTCAGCGCTACGCCCTGCAGCTCCACGAGGACTGCTACAAGTTCTGGAGCAACGGGCACCAGTTGTGCGAAGAGCGAAGTCTCACCGACCAGCATTGTGTTCACAAGTTCCACCTGCTACCGCAGCCAGGTGATACAGCTATTGCAGTGTGCATTGATTCACCATACAAAGGTGTCATGCAAATACATTTCAGGACCACGCAGCCGTTCAATATTCAGTCATTCAATGAATTCAAGTGATCATGTTCTGTTTGTAGGTGAGAAGCCGGACATGGACCACAACCCGCCGGTCCTCCACCACAACAGCCGGGGCCGCTCCACCAGCGCCTGCAACTGTGGCAGGAAGCAGGCGCCCCGCGAGGATCCATTTGACGTCAAAGCCGCCAACTCTGAGTTCTACCTGGTCAGTGCACATCACTCTGGGGTTGCATTTATGTGTGTTTTTAAATAGTCCGAGTCCTCCATATCGTTTCCTTGATTCCATTCTTTTGAGATCGCTAACACAACAACAAGAAGGTTGTGTTGTCCAATTTTTTGTTTTTATACAACACCTCTTATTTTTGCTCAAAGCCTGATTAGGAACAGAATGAATTGGTTAAATAATCGCTGAATTGTCAATAATGACCAACCATAGTCATTTAGTCATATAGTCATAGTTGGTCGAGCTCTATAGTTTTGTGGCTTAAGTAAAAAAAAAAAAAAAAACAACAACAAATCCACTCGCCACAACATTGCAGATGGTGGAGGACAAATGCTGCTTGAAGCTGGAGCGGATCGACTTCCCCGTCTTCCAGCCCAGCACGCCGGACCCCGCACCAGCCCCGGCCTCGGCCTGCCAGGACACGCCGCGGCCCGGATCAGACAGCTCCGTGCCCAGTGAAGGCGAGAAGCTGAAGGACCCGACACCGGCCGCCGCCGCCGCCGCCGTCTCCGGTAGCGCGGCCCACAGCCACACCCCCGGAGACAGCACGGGCCTGAGCCTGGCGCTCAGCCTGGGGCAGTCCACGGACAGCCTGGGGGCCTACGGGGAGGCGGACGGGAGCGAGGCCCAGGTCTCCCACAAGAGGCCCAGCTTGGTGGACCGGCAGCCCTCCACCGTAGAGTACCTCCCGGGGATGCTCCACACGGGCTGCCCCAAGGGGCTCCTCCCCAAGTTCTCCAGCTGGTCCCTGGTCAAGCTGGGGCCGGCCAAGTCGTACAACTGCCACACGGGCCTGGAGCAGCCGGGCTTTCTCCCGGGCTCCTCCTTCCTGCTGCCGTGGGACCTGGTGATCCGCTCCCGGAGCTCCGAAGAGGACGCCGGACTGGCCGAGCCGCTGGACGGGGGCGGGTCGTCGTGGCCCGCCCCCAACAAGTCCCTGGTGGGGAAGCGCGGGAGCACCGGCGGCCTGGGGAGGGGCCGCCGGAGGGACGACGTGGCGCGGGCCTTCGTGGGCTTCGAGTACGAGGACGGCAGGGGCCGCCGCTTCCTCAGCGCCGGGCCCGACAAGATCGTGAAGGTGCTGGGGCCCGGGGGCGCCAAGGAGCCGGCCACCCGGGTCCTGAACACAGACATGCCCCTCTACGTCCCCTCGCCCGCGCAGGGGCGGGGCCTCAAGCCTCATTATGCCCAGCTGATGCGCCTTTTCATTGTGGTGCCCGACGCCCCACTGGAGATCACTCTGAACCCACAGGTAAGACAAAGTCAAGTCAAAGGGAACTTTATTGTCAATCCTACCATACAATTAGTGCAAGTAATTATACAGAGGATCGAAATTGCGTTTCTCCAAACTCCAAATGTGCAATAATTGTAACAGACAACATATGACATACCAAATAACATAATAGTGCAATAACAAAATAGTGCAAAATATACACCCAGACAGACAATGGGCGTATACATTTTAAAGCATAGGAAGTAGAACATTCACAGTGAAATTCAATGATGGTAAGTTGCTACGGTGCAATAGTATATGGCAAAGTGCAAAAGTGCGGAACAGCAGCATGGAGATACATATATATATCACCATGTATGGAATGTAAAATGGTAAGATGGCCGGGCCGGCACTCAAGCTTAGGCTGGTCTCATAAAAGTGCCTCTCGGGTGTATGCTTAATATTTTCTGATGTCGCAATTTCTGGTTTCAGGCCCCCCCCCCCCCCCCCCCCCCCCCCCCCCCCCCCCCCCCGCCCCCCCCCCCTTCCCTTTTTTTCTCTCTTTC